>MJUU01020240.1:26604-50230 GCA_002080025.1 Modiolus philippinarum
CAACTGTGAAATGTACACTCCATAGGCTGGAGAGGTAGGTATATTGCTGCTCAGAAAGGGAAAGTTCACAATTGGGAAGTTAAAATCATCACGTTTGTCATACAGCTTAGATTTCAAACGTCCATTTTCGTCAATGTAAATTAAAAGATCTAAATACGAAGCTGAAGTAGGTGTATCGGTAGTCTCTTTAATTTCAAGCTCATTGGGATAGATCTGGTGTAAATATTCCTTGAATTTTGGATTATAAAGAGAAAGTTCATCGTCTTTGTAGCGGAAGCCGAAATTAAAAGGACTGGGCTAAATGTTTTTGTTATTCAATTTCGAAATAAGAAAACAAAATGTCAAATACCTACCCTAGTTCATTAATAAACGGTAAATTTCGTTATCCTGTAAATGTGTTTCAAGGAGTAACTTCTTATTGAAATCAAACAATTTGTAAAGCCATAATCCAAAGGTAGTCAAAGAAGAAGTGCCAATTACAAAAAAAAGGAATAAAACAGTAAATTTCTCTAAAAAGCAAGGTAATATTTTAATGTCAGACAGGTCTGCCTATTTGGCTGATCATCACCTTCGGGGACCTCTGGTCAAGCAGCAGTGTCACCGGCCTAATGGTTTCGAAATACAATCAATACCGAAGTTGCATACAAAATAGTAAATTTCGTTATGCTGTTCACGTGTTTCCAGGAGTAACCTCTTATCAGCAGCATTTAAATCAAACAATTTGTAAAGCCATAATCAAACAGTAGTCGAAAAGGAAGTACTCATTACGAAAAATATCGAATAGGAGACCAAATTCAATACCAAGGACATCCACCTGGTATTATACACGGAATGAAGCCTCAGTATTAAAGGGTTAAAATTTTGATAAAAACAGTGAATTTCTATAAAACGCAAGTGAAATTTCTCATGTCAGTCAAGTCTGACTATTTGGCTGGTTAATACGTTCAATAACATTTGGTCCAGCAGCAATTGCATCAGCTCAATGGTTTCAAAATGCAATACATACCCTAGTTGATTAATAAACGGTAAATTTCGTTATGCTGTAAATGTGTTTCAAGGAGTAACCTCTCCAGCAGCATTGAAATCAAACAATTTATAAAGCCATAATCCAAAGGTAGTGAAAGAAGAAGTACCAATTACAAAAAAAGGAATAAAAATGGGAAAAAATTAAAAAATGCAACCAAAATAGGAGTCGCAAATATTCAATGCGTATATCGAAACAATGCAAAGTTGCAGACCTATCAATAAAAAGCTGTTAGAGGATTTACTTACACAAAATGGATACCCTGCTTGTCCAATATAATCGACAAATGACTAGTTGTGCATCAACCATTTATAAAATCCGATTTTTTTTTTTTATAAAATTCAATCAAACTTATAATTGTCTATGTTAAATCATTGTGCAATGAAACACACCTCTTTGTGAAAAACAGTGAGAGGAGTCGAATACATAAAATCGAAATTTGCCAATAAAAGATTGTAGAAAAAATTACACGATCTTGTAAAATCTAGAAAAACAAGAATAGAATTCCTGGGTCCCCCGCCGCTCATGCAATATACTAGTATACTGTATACGAAATTGCAATATTTTCAAACATTCAGGGCAGTTCCAAAATTAAATATGTGGGGATACAAAAGGGATCGACCTTAGCAGATATTCCAACTTGACCAAGTTATTAGTAGTATTAACATTTGGTATAAATTTCATGAAAATCTGTCAAAATTTGTCATAAGAGCGTTTAAAAGATCAATTTTTGGATAAAACGGTGTTGTTATTTTGGTCAGAGTCCAATAAGTCCGTCAAAAAGCCTCGACGGATACTGATCTTCGAACTCGACCAAGGTATTAGTAGTATAAACATTTGATATAAATTTCATGAAAATCCATTAAAATTTGTAGGCATGAGAGCGCTTATAAGGTAAATTTTTAGTTTAAACACTCATTATTTTTGACGAAGTCCCATAACTCCGTCAAAAAGTATCGATCAATGCTGATTTTCGAACTTGACCAAGGTATTAATGGTTTAAACATTTGGTATAAATTTCATGAGAATCCGTCAAAATTTGTAGCCATGAGAGCGCTTACAAGGGCAATTTTGGCAAAAACCGTGTCGTTATTTTGGTCAAAGTCCCATAACTCCGTTAAAAGGTATCGACCAAGGCTGATTTTCGAACTTGACCAAGGTATTAGTGGTATAAACATTTGGTATAAATTTCATGAAAATCCGTCAAAATTTGTAGGCATGAGAGCGCTTACAAGGTCAATTTTTGGATAAAACAGAGTCATGATTTCGGTCAAAGTCCAATAACTCCATCAAAAAGTATCGACCAAGGCTGATTTTCCAACCTGACCAAGGTATTAGTGATATAAATATTTGGTATAAATTTCATGAAAATCCGTCATTATTTGTAGGCATGAGAGCGCTTACAAGAAAGTGTGACGGACGGACGGACGGTCGGACGGACACACGGACGCCCGGCATTTCTATGTCCCCGCTCAGCGTTACGGCGGGGGACAAAAACAACAACATAAAATGCAATCAAAATGATATTTGCAAATGTCAAATGTATTAAGCGACACCATGCAAAGTTTCAAATCAATTGAAAAACCTTGCACAATATTGATACCCGATGTAAGGACAAACAGACAGACAGACGGGGAGACAGGTTGAAACCTATATACCCGAAACTGTTTGCGAGGGTATAATATATGAATATTTTTATACCCTTTTTTATTCTTGTCAGCTTAAAAACGTATACAGCTTAAAAAGTGATTCAATTGATTATAAACCAGGGAAAATATTCTTTATCGAGACAAGGTCATGGTTGGCAAATTTTTTCACGGGGTAACAATTAGCCGTTCCATTCCTTTATTTGCTTTTAAACTTAAAACACCGAATGTTCTTTACAATATTTGTCAAACTTATCGTATTTAGAATACTGAATGCCTCAAGTTTGAAAATTGTTGAAGTTTAACATTATTATAATATGCACACTGATGCAGAAAAAAATACATGGGGAAAGATTTTCATTCTTTGCTTGCCGTTTTAATTTAAATGCACACACTCTATACCTTATTGTAAGTATGGAAAAAATCATGAAAATTAATAAATTTTAACATTGGAGGACTATATATTTTTTTTTATTAACAAAAAGTTTATTACAATTAAACTTGAGGACAGGCGATGTTGATGACAATATGAAAAACATCAATATAAGTATATTTTTTCCACATTTTCGAAGCCCATGTGTAAGTGCCATGACCTCATTCCTGCATCTGTGTAAAATAACACCACCGCACTTCTTAGACTACGAGAAGGACAAATCGCACAAAAAGGTCTTCCGGATAAGTAAATCTGCGTTAAAGATAGGAATATGGGGAAGGTACTGCTCACATGAACGTGCGCAGTGTATTTGTTAAACTTTTTGCTCTTTACGCTTTGCATTACACTGTATGACGAAAGGAGCTCAAGAAGTTTGAATTATGCCCCTTTGAACGTGACAGGTAAATTTGATGTGAATCGCCTGGAAGGCTATTTTGGAGTGTATGTCGTTTCGCGAGAGACGGCACAAACTATACAGATATTTTCATTAGACATAGTTATCTCCGTAACCGCCCCTTAAGTCAAGGTTTAAAAAAATTCAGTCTAATACAACCATTAAAAGAAATCTTTTCTTGTGGAAAATTTGAAGTTTCGGTCCGAAATCTGATTCAAAATTCTGTTTTACTAAATACTGGAATGATCGTTTCTTTTAACTGTCAAAGACCTTTCAATAGCAATTACTGTTGAGTTGCTACCAGATACTACCGCAATGGAAAAGGAAGTTTGACGCGCCATTAAACCGGTTAAACCCGCTTTTTCTCTTGAAATGCCTGTACCAAACCATGACCATTGCGGTCGACATTTTCCCTTATGTGTCAGCCTGATTTGTCTTTTTGTCGCATTGACTTCGGCTCTGGACAACTCTGTTCAGTAATTTTATTACTCGTACGTGACCTGTCAACAAAAAATACCTATACTGGAATGCTAAAACAGTTTGAATCCCGTGAATAAGGAAACAATATACATAGATATATAATTTCATAATAATAAAAGCGTTGTGTCCATTGCTTGGTTCTACATTGTATTTGCAGAGAGTTTGTCTCACATACAATTACTTTATATTCTTTCATTGTTTATTACATATTTAACGAACCAGGATAGCCACTTTATTATTCTTTCATGTGTATTTTTTTTGCTTCCGAGAAAAAACGGACAAAATTACTTTTGCTAGTGTCGGTACCAAAGCCTGGCTGTCCCGAGTTGTTATCAGTGTTTACGTTTGTTTGTCTTTTGTCATTTTTTTTAGCTCACCTGGCCATAGCCAGGGTGAGCTTTTGCCATCACTTTTCGTCCGTCCGTCCGTCGTCCGTCCGGCGTAAACTTTTCATTCAAAGATCTTCTTCTCTGAAACTACTGGGCCAATTGCAACCAAACTTGGCCACAATAGTCCTTAGATGGTCCCCTTCAACAAATTTGTTTTTCAGAACTGCTCGATATCCAAGATGGCCGCCAGCGGGGATCATAGTTTTAACATTGGACCCTTTGGGAAAATACTTTCAAAGATCTTCTCCTCTGAAACTACTTGGCCAATTAAAACCAAATTTGGCCACAATGGTCCTTAGATGGTCCCCTGCAAAAAAGTTGTTTTTCAGATCCGTGCGATATCCAAGATGGCCGCCAGCGGGGATCATAGTTATAACATTGGACACTATGGGGAAAGTCTTTCAAAGATCTCCCCTGAAACTACTGGGCCAATTTTAACCAAACTTAGCCACAATAGTCCTTAGATGGTCCCCTTCAAAATACTTTTTTTTCAGATCCGCAGTATATCCAATATGGCCGCCAGCGGGGATCGAAGTTTTAACATTGGACCCTATGGGAAAACACTTTCAAAGATCTTCTCCTCTGAAACTGCTGGGCCAATTGAAACCAAACTTGGCCAAAATAGTCCTTAGATGGTCCCGTGCAAAAAAAAATGTTTTTTTCAGATCCGCGCTATATCCAAGATGGCCACCAGCGGGGATCATAGGTTTAACTTTGGACGCTATGGGAAAATAAATTCAAAGATCTTCTCTGAAACTTTTCAGCCAATTGGAACCAAACTTGGCCACAATAGTCTTTAGGTTGCAGCCCTGCAAAAGTGTTTTTTTTTTTTCAAGTCTTTGCTTTATGCAAGATGGCTGCCAGCGGGGAACACATTTAACATTTGACCCATTGGGAAAACATTAAAAGATCATCTCCTGAAATTACTTGGCCAATAATGAAAACATACTTAGTCATAACGGGCCATAGTTGTTCCCGTTTAAAAAATTTGCCCGGCTTGTCTGCATCGCATTCAAGATGGCCCCTGTGTGTAGGTTTAACCTTGAGACCTATCGGAAGCCTACCGTAAAGCATTTCAAGATGTTCTCCTCTGAAAATATTTAGTCAATTGGAACCAAAATTAGACTCAATGGTCCCCTTCAAGAAAGGTGACAGTAGAACTGCAACCAAATCCAAAATAGCTGCCAGTATAGAATATAGTTAAACTTAAGATAAAATAACATCAATGTCTATTAACAAATTTGAAAATAAAGTCCATAAAAAATAGGGATTATTTTAACTGCATATGCCAGCCGTGGCCCAGGTGAGCGATACAGGCTCTTGAGAGCCTCTTGTTATTTGTAGGTTTTTGTCGTGCAGTTCCTTGGTACATTTTGACATGTGATTGTCTTTTTCGGTCATTCTAGGTGCTTCGTTTTATCTCTTTTATTATATAATTACAAGAAACCAGGAATCCAGACGGTAATTGACCACGCTATCTTCGGGAAAATTAAGAATATTTATCAGTGGCTTTCGTATTAATACATGTCCTTAACTTTTGGAAAACATCTTGGTACATTTTATCATACACTTTTGACGATCAGGATGAAAGTTTTACCAAAATATGATTTTCTGTTGTTGTTATAAGATAGAAGAATTTGATATCACTTGATTTGTACAGACTTTTTACAGTATTGGATGGTTACTTGTATCATCAGTCAGATACGTTAATATGAAACCAAATGAAAACAGTCGCGAGGGTACTATTATTACAAGAAGATGAATGAGAACAATAAACGCGTTGTTCCATTTGCTTAACTTTACAGTGCATTTTTAGGGATTTTGTGTCATGTACATTTATATAATATGTTTAGGTAATTTGTTCTTTTACTGGTATTAAGTCAGTTTCATTCAGGGTTAGTTCAGAAATCCTTGTGCGCTATATACAGGTAATTTATTTCTTTACTCGTATGGAGTCAGGTTCATTCATGGGGCACTGAGTTCGCTAGGTTCTTTAATTTCAGTTTCGGTTCCATAGATGGTGTCTGTCATTGAACATTTACCAATTTAAGAATGACCGTTATCTTATATACCCAAATGAGCTCGAAATTAAAAAGACAGTAGATAAACCATTATCAGATCTCTTCACACTTTAAGGGCTTTATTAGTTTATGTGGAGCTTGCAATATGTCCTGTTTGTTTCCTCTTCATCATTTACGTTCTCTTTTTGTATGTTGTCCCTATATAAGGTGTGTAAGTCCTGTCCAATTTTGAAACTTCCGGGTACATAAGTTGTACCCGGAAGTTGCATTTTTAACAAAAATACATGACGTTTCAACCAAAAATTTTTAACGTCATAATCCTGATACGTCATATTTTGGCGGGAAATGTTTTCAAATGACAATTTTATCGTGATTTCTTGGTGTCACATGTTGAAAATTACAGACCCTATTGCCATGTATTCTCAATTTATGATTTTTGGCTGTTGCTTCGATATTCATATTTTATCAAGACCTTTATATCTTAAAGAAATATGGGTGTTTGAAATAAAATAATGTTTTTGACTTTCCAATGGTGGTCTTTCCGTTTTGGAGTAGAAATATTCCTATATCTCTGGAGTATGCATCTGTTTTAAATAACCAAATGTTGTGCCCGTAGATTGTATAACGACTTTGTTGAAACATCGGAATTACAATCTTAGAAACGTATATCAACCATTTGTGCAATTGTTACTACAGAAGTTTTACGGTCGGCACCATGGATGTATAGATTGTTACAGTGTTTCTATTTCGCAAATGCGAACAGACACTCTTCAGTAGATCCAGAGATAATTACTGATGATTTAATACCGTACTTTTTATCGGCATTGTGTTGGCTGTCATGTGTGAAGAGCATGCTTTCAGTAATGGTGTACTTGTTCTTGAATATCTCCAATAAATACATTTGCAAATTTAAATTTTACATTTTGTAATTTCCGAATGTTATTCTTACCATTGTGTTTGTAGTACCTACATCTCATTGCTTTATTTTGCCAAGTTTTTTTACAATTGACGCAATTTTGTGATTGATAATATATTTTTTTAATTGTCTTCCATGAGTCTTTTTGTCGGACAACCGAGAACAGCGGTTGTCAGCCAATGTATTTGTTTTCTGACAACCTCGCATCCAGGACGAAACGGATACATGGATGTAGCGTAGCTTGACATTTACAGTATCGTAGTTTAAGAAAGTTTTGTTCAAAACTAAGGGGTATTTATGCATAGCTCTGTCCCTAGCTGATTTTGCTCTATTAAAATAATCACTGTTTAAACTACATACTCGACAGTAACGAATCAAATGTGAATTGTAATGCAACATTTATATAACGAAAGTTTTGATTGGTCGGAACTGACCGTCAATTCCACCATCTACACACCTGGGACATGGTAGATTCCCTGTTTAGTCTGGTTCCTTGTATGGTTACAAATACGCAAGTTAAAAATAGAACATGAAATCGATTAAATGGTTTTTAATTGCATTACAATCGCAATAACAGAACATTATTTGAATACCCGAGGGCGTCAATCTTGATTTGACGGTCAAAATATCCGTTTACAGGCTCCGCTACGCGTCGCCTGTAAACTGCATTTTGACCGTCAAATCTACGATTGACGCCCTCGGGTATTCAAATAATGTTCTGTTATTGCTCAAATGTACATTCCATAGGCTGGAGAGGTGTTTGCATTGTTGAAGGCCTCATAGCGACTTGAAGGTGAAGAACAACAACAAAAGCGTTGTTCTGTTGCTTGATTTAATCATGAATTTGTAAATACTTTGTCTTATGTGCATTTACATATTCTTTCGTTGTTTATTTCAATCTTAAGCACGTGTATGTGTCTCCATTTTGTAACGCTGCTTAATTTTTGTGACGTTCTTGTTCATTTTTATTTGTATGTTTGTGTGTGTATGTTTGTCTCTATTTGTGTTGCATTCAGCTTGTTGTCTTTCGGACTTATGATTACATATTCCGCCTTCTATCTTCTGTTTCAATGAATTCACTAGGAATGAATAAAGGAAAAGGAAAAAGAAGGGTAAAAATGTTATATTTATTTATTCATTTTGTACTATGCATCATTACTTAGTATAGAAATCATTATAATGTGTTACAAAAGTATAGTCAAGAGATTGTTTCATTCAAATTTAGTTGGAATTTAATAACAATGATTATAATAATCACAAAATTTGATATTTCGTAAACTTTTTCCTCTACACTGAATGTAATTAATGAAAATAATTTATGAATTTGTCACTGGATTTTTGTTTTCATTTGTGTTATAATTAGGTAGGATTTCCTCTTCAAGGCGTTCGAGTCCAGAATCTACAAAAAAGTTTAATGAGATATTGAGAATAATAGCTAAATCTGTTTAAAAACGATATAATACAATAAGTATCACAAAACCAAAACATTACTGTGTCCTAGTGCGACGCGATAATTTCCTTTTCTATGTCTATGGCTTAAAATTTCTAAAGATGCGACACGATTGCGTGCCTTATTTAATAAACGTGCAACTTATTGCAGTCAATGTGTAATGGACTTAAATAAAGCACTTAGTCTTGTTGCATCATGTTGTCATTAAATGCCATAAACATAAATAAGGAACTTAGGACCCAGTGCAAAAGTAAATAGAAAAGGGCTGTTCCTGGGCCCTTAAGAAAAACAGCGTATTCATGCTATAAAATGAAACTCCATATTGTCTACAAAATGAAAATTTAAGAATTACAAGAGCTTTTACAAAGCTTTTATAAAGCTTTAACAACCACAAAAACACTGACATAACCATTTGAAATACTGAAGAAAGTAGGACCATATTTTCTATATGACACGAGAGATATCTAATACAATGTAGTTTGGGTAAAAGTATAACGTTTTACTTTGTATGTAATGCGGATAGCAGTACTTGAGGGGGGTGATAACCTGGAAACCAAATAATCATTACTTTTTGTAAATGCAGTCATAAGTTATTTCGTAAGATAGCTAAATTAAGTAAATTTTCATAAAGTTCGATAATCAAATAATTGATAACTGAAAATTTACCCAGCACTCAAATAATCACTAATAAAAAAGCAAAAATAGAAGAATTCGAAAATAAAAAATAGAGCCGAAACAATGGTGGCCTCACACCTACATGAATAATCTTTACACAAACAGGAAGTTTTTCGATGTCGACGTTCATCTAGCTACTTGCACTAAGATTTATCATATTTCATTTTTATGCAGGCTGTAATTCTGACTGTTTCAACAGAAAGTTTCGGATGGATTTGGAATATAACTTCACATCATTGGTATAAATTAAACATTAAGGCACGAACCATTATATTATTCGGGTTGGATATACTATGAAATGATAATTTGTGGAGCAAGACTTTTTTTTTCAATCCAGGTGGTCAGAAAAATTTGTCTAGCAAAAATTTGCACCAGAACTGTTTCTCCTTTAAAAATCCTTATCCCAAACCTGAATATCAAATGTTACGTGCAGGATTCGTAACTGTAGAAGTCCACGGAGAAATGACGGAAAGGTGGTGCTAACAAAATAATACAGTGAAAAAAGCCAGAGGTATTAAGATCTACTCCTTGAGGAACCGCTTGTTTTTTTCTAAATTTAAGCACCGAGGAGTTCCCGACACTAACATAACAAGATGAGTAGGGTCTTTCGGTACTGATAATCTGTAACGTCAATGCCTTACCTTTCTTCTTAATATTGGCACACACAATGATAATGGTCGTCATGTTCTAATTTACACTCAGCTTTACCGACATCACATGTTACAGAGGCACAAGATGTGACATCATTTATTCCATCACATTCCATTTCACAGTGACATGTTCCATCCTCAAAGCAATGGCCTTCTCCATGACACTGTTTTTCGCAGTCTTTGTCTACAGTGCATGCCAAAGTAACCCCTATTAAATATAATAAATCTAAGTCAGCTACGTAAATATCGATGATCGTTATCAATTTACTTTGGAATGTACGTAAAATAATTTAAAATCATATTTTAATTCAACGTTTTCTCAAATTGTAGCATACAACTTTTTCTAAAAGAAATTTCCGTTTTATTGATATAATTTTATTATATGGTCACCGAGTTCGTTTCCGTGGAAAATGTCGCTGAAGATTGGTCATCATACAAATCAGGTCTAAAATCATATCCTTTTTCGACTTCGCACTATCGGCCATGTGCGAATCGACGAGATCATTATTATAGTCAAGCAATATATACGATTGTTGAAAAAATCATTATTACTGTAATAAACATTATTGATTTTATTAGTTATTATTTCTTTATCGGGATCGCATCTATTGTTTAGACTATAATGATCTCGTCGATTCGCACTTGGCCGATAGTGAGTCGGTGCTATTTGAGGGCGGGTGTTTTCGAGAGAAATCCATTTTTGTGAGTCTAGCCTATATTCATTTATTTATATCGGTGACCCTACATAAAATTTATATCATGCATTGAAAACACTTTATTTTTGCAGAGGAACTGTAGAATGCGTTTCATATTAGAGAAAAAAAATAATTGGTTGATTTTTTGATAACTCTTAAGTCAAACATTGAAATAGCTGTAACCGTTCTTTTTTCTATGAAGCTCCATTTGATGCACAAGTAAAATTTTATCGAAATCCATAAACAGCTATTTACGCACTTGATTCCTTGAAAAAATATTAACTGAACTTGTGAACGTTTCCACTAGCTCAAAACACTAGTGTTTTTGTCGGGCAGCGGATGACAGTGATTGTAAGAGCCAGTTCAATTAATGTTTGTATACAATCCCGCATCCATGACCAGAAAAGACAATTGCCAAATAATTCCGCTCAATCTGGTGCTAGGGGCCGTCTTGAACTTACTATGAGGTATGAGCAAAGTTGTTGAAGGCCTAATGGTGACTCCAAAATGAAGAACAACAATATAAATGCGTTGTTTCTTTCCATGTATTTGCAGAGACTTTGTCTCGTGTACATTTACTCCATATCCTTTCATTTGCCATTGTGTTAATAAATAAATACCGAAGTTACTGTGAATTTACTTTCTGCATATGCGGTTTTCGACAACTTATATCTCTTCAGTGCAGATAAAATCTAAACGTTTGGAAGACAATAACGCAATGATATGTAAAAACTGATAGAGAGCAAATGACCAATATGATCTAAATGTAAAGCCAAAA
This sequence comes from Modiolus philippinarum, assembly GCA_002080025.1. NCBI lineage: Eukaryota > Metazoa > Mollusca > Bivalvia > Mytilida > Modiolidae > Modiolus > Modiolus philippinarum. The sequence continues at coordinate 38,156 of MJUU01020240.1, forward strand.
TCAGCTAATGACAGAGCTTTGCATATTGATTCAATGCTGTCTTTATAAGGAACAGCATCATTTTATGAAGAGCAATTGAATAGTATTAAGATCAGTTAGACAAACATAGTGGTCTACATGTATTGGGCTTTATTTGTATATTTATTATACTCTGGGGAAACTGTATAGAGAAAGGGGAGGTTTCGGTACTCATATACCGGTTTAACCCTACCACTAGTTAATGCTGGTGCCGATACCAAGTCCGGCTATCCCAAGTTCCTATCGTTGTCTATGTTCGCCTTTTGTCATTTTATTTTTTTTATTGTGCAGTTCCCTGGTGGATTGTGCCATGTGATTGTAATTTTCGGCCATTGTAAGTGTTTTGTTATCTTTTCTTCAATAAGGAGTGACTTAAAATATAGAGGGATAGTAAATCACAGCCTAGCAGAGAGGGAATGTTTTCTACCATGACATTTTGTGTAAAACTAAAAAAATATAAAATGGCGGCAGACATCTCGCTGAAGTTGTATCCGTGCCCGTTGGTTAAGAAGTCGTCTGCAAATTTAACCAACGGCTTAAGGAGGGGGGGGATTCTTATTTAATTTAATTTCGCGATTCTTTTATTCAATTGCAAATAGGCCAATACCAATTTTGCTAGACAAATGACCTCGCCGACAGTCTACGAGATCATGGGGCTTTCAATTAATTAAAGTGAAACTACACTCAAAAATGAAAATTTGATATGTTGTTCTTCATGCATTAAATATTCATAATACTCCGATATCAATATTATATTTTAACAAATAAAGTACTAAAAGCGAATACAAAATTGAAATTTTATCGGTGTGGGGACAGCCATTTTGAACAGATCGACCTCCGAATGGTCAGTAATGAATAACCGGTCCATATAATTACCCCAAAACACCCAAAACTACCCAAAAATACCCCAAAGTACCCAAAAACTGCCCCAAAGTACCCCAAAACTGTTATAATATACAATAAAATAACGCAAAATGATAAAATTTAAAAATATTTTATTAAATAATTAAGTTTTTATTCAAAGAAATCGTAGTAATAACTGTAACATATATGCTCGGTGAAACCTATTTTTGAACTGTCTAGTATACAACGCAGTGATGTGTAACCCTAATACTTTTGTACGTTTTTTTTTTATGAAAACGATGTTAATTATTTTCCTTGTCTGTTGAAATGATGTTTTAAACAATTTACAATTTTTTTTCAAAATAATTGGGTTTAAGTTGATATCAATAGTGAATTAGTATGATAAATTCTAATCACAAATACAACATAACTGATGAAACAGACTCCAGACTGAGGCAACAGGATAAATTACTAGTTTTGTGTAGAGTTAATATTATAACTTGAAAATATGAGTTTTATTAGCTATCTGAAAATATGAAATAAAGATCTGGGATATTGCTTACCTGGAACTTGTCACGTGTCCATTTCAATACACAAGACATGTTTAATTTCCATCAAAAATCGTCATTAAAACGTGTTTATAGAAAACAATTCTTGACCAAAAACAATAAAAAGTAATAAAATTGATACTTTTTGTTTCAAAAAGGTATATTTTTAATGTTGTTTTTTGTGTTTTGGGGTAGTTTTTTGGTGTTTTGGGGTAGTTTTGGGTGTTTTTTGGGTAAGTCTATGGACCCATGAATAACTAATAACCGAAATAGATAGAAAATGAAATAAACTACAATGGCCAGTAGGACAGCATTTCTACTACACAATTATGTCAAATAGCATGATTTTTATTTAAGCCAAGTTAACAAGAGTATTTTCAATGTATATATTTTCCTCGTTTTAGTCAGAGAAACATAAAACGTATGTCTCTCTTTAGGAATTAATTTAATTTAACAGAATCAATCAAAATGCATGCATATTTCACCAGATGCAGACATAATTTCGTCTTTTTTAATAAAAACAGACTGATTTGTTTAAAATGATTGTAAATTGTGTCAGATGACAAGATTGTGTATTGTGTGTCAAATAGCAACATGCTGGCACGAGCCATGTTGTATAGGTCACCTGCTGATCGGAGATATTTGACTAACGGAATATACAACAGGTGTCTTTTGGCAGTCCAGGTAATTATGATGGACAATTAATAAGTCCATACACATTTGAAGTCTGTTCCCGTGATTTCATTCCTGTTGACTTTTTTCGCAAGGAAAAATAATATAAAGCACTGACCTTCCTCGGAACAAGCATGTATTAATAATATCCGTAAGAACCAATTATGTAAGCAATAATTATTGCATATTTTGGTCGGAAAATATTGCATATTTTGGTCGGAAAATATTCCATAAGATTATATTTTTGTCCATGTAGTGTGTTACAATAGCATTATTCGCCGATCGTGAAGATTTCCTAGGCAAAAGCCGACTGAGTGAAAATTTCGCTTTTTAAGTCAAACGCGTAAATGACATTTATAAAACAGCTGTCCTAGTGATCTGCAAGGAAAAAAAACAACTTTTGGCAAACTGATCGTAGTTGCATCTTATGTCCAATAAAATTAGAGTCAGGTGTATTAAAATATGTTCTAGTTTACAACGATATGGTAATGCATAGCTTGCAAGAATATCATTTCAAAGTACATCCATTTGTGTAGAATTTTTGGAAAATATGCACTAATTCTTCCCCTTCATGTCAACAATTGCCATTCCTTTACTTTTGATTCATGGGGTTGAACATTTTAAAAATTATTTATCCGTCGAATTACTTGTCAGAATACCAGTTTACTCGACGTGCTAATTATCTCGAGCTTGCTTTGTTGATTTACAAGAAAACTGCATAAAGGCTGTAGGCTGTAAAAAGCGGCATAGAAATATACAACCGCTGTAATGTGCACGATGTAAAATCCAAATTTTGCATACGTTTTTTTTTTTTAACATTTTACTAATTTAATCTTGATGTCAGTGAAAATAAATATTATAATCCGACTTATCACGAAAATAAATAATTTAATTTCGATTTGCAGAATAAATTTTTTGTTGCAAATGCAAATAAATAATTTGATATGACATTTAGTGAAAATAAATAATTTGTCCGAGATTTTTGTGAAAATAAATATTCTAGGCAAAATCACCCAAGCCCTCCCCTGAAAATCAAATGGTCGTAAGAGAGTTATTGAATTTTCATTAAATGGGTGTCCTGTCTGTTTTACACGTTGTTTGTCTGTCAGGTGACACATGATTTGAATACACAACTAAGTCATTCTGGATACCGACAGTCAATTGATGTTTGTTTCTGTGAAATAATTCACAAAACCTTGGAGAAGCTACCATACGTTGTCTTTGTAAACTTTCATTGTGGATGTAAAAAAATAAAATGAAACAAAATAAAATGAATACATTGATAGGCGATCGAAATGTTACAAAATCGAGGGCACAATAGTTTCTAGTGGAAGACGCTCTTCGTGAAAACTTGCAAACAAAACATTACTAAACTGACAGATTTTAATTTGATTTTGTGGTCTGTAATCGGTCAAAAATACAGAATGGAAAGACGATTTTGGTTATCGATACGATTTTCATCTTATTTACCAGTCCTATCCTCCCATCAAAGCTTAAAAATTTCGTTCAGTTCAAAAACAGAATTTTCGTGAGCAAAGTCAGTTTTTTTTATCAAGGTCATTTTGATTAAAAATGGCATGTTGAAAATTAGCTAGTTCTTATCTATTTTAATACTTCTATCAAGTTTTATTTATTTTCTGTTTGCATCGACTCGCTGTGTATTTTATTCAGAAACATCACAGGTAAATGATTTCTCTCAAATCATCAATGTTTTTCACACCTGCAAGGTGACATGTGACCAATTATCCAATTAACGAAAGTAGCAATAAACGACTATTGGTGACCGTTTACATCAAAGGTTTCAAACGCCCGAGGCAATATCAGAAATGTTACCTGGTGTTTTTGTTACATTTTTGTGTAATTATTTTATGGCAACAAATTCCATCTTTTGTTCAATAAATACAGACGAAGAAAAACACATTTCATTGGGATTTTGTAGACATTTCGGATGCATCATTGTGGATATTTAAAGTATATGCAAAAAGGGAATAAACGATTTTTTTGTTTGTAACTGCATTTTGAATGCACACTTTCAATTGCAATAGTTGGTACATCGTAGTGATCTTTAACAGTATGCTTAATGATACGAATTTTTCGTCCAAATCAAACGGTTCAAAAGCAATCATGTGATTAACACGTGGTTAAAGTATCCATGACGTATTGAGATACCGGAAGTGATCCAGATTTGAGAAAATTTTAATACAAAAACTCATAATTCTCTAAAACCACTTCGTAGATCGAGGTCGGGTTTTCACCAATTGATATAGAATAACATTCTTTACCACATATGTAATTATGGAAAAAAGGTGTAGTTTCACTTTAAGGAACTCTTGTGTAACTGATAGCAGAAATGAGTTCCTTTAAGATGTAAGCAAGAGTTTTCGGATACCTGATGGAAAAAAAATAGATATAAAAGTACTTTTTAACTTGAAATATACTAATAACTTTTCCTAAACAGCGTTTTGTCGACAAAAACACTTAACCTGATTAAACCCTTATTTCAACGGCATTAAACTGAGCAGTGCTTCTCACTGAATGTATTGATGTATTGGTTTTTATTTAATAAAATAACCTTTCTCAACCACAAAAATTAATCGAAAATCCAGTATTTTTCAAGGAGAAATGGAGATATCCTGAATTGTACCAAAATGAATCGGGATCATACAAAATTCATGAACTCCGTCATCGTTCGTACGGGAGTATGAGTGTCAGATTTCAGAAGCATTCGATATCCTGGGGTTTTATCCATTTAAACAGGGTTAAATTTTTTTTGCACATGTATCATATTTTCCGGGTCACGAGTCAGTTTAAAATGCATAAAATAAGCAATGTATAAAATTAACTAGCTTCCAATTATATTTTCATATATTTTAAGGCATAAGAACAGCTAATGAATTTTGAATGAAAACTCTAGAGAGATCTGTTCCCCGCCAAAATTTTGACGTTGTGCATCTAAATAATTCTTGGATTTTCAAAATTTTTTGTTCAAGTTGTTTAATAAGTAAAGCTCTTCAAAAAAGGCCACAGTCACAACTTCTGACACTAGTACTCCCTTAATGTACATTTAATTTTAAACCGGTGATTTAACACCCCTTTCTTATAAGGAATGCAAAAAAGCAAAAACATGGGAAAAGGCGTTGTAAATCTTGCAGCTACACGTCTTTGTATCAATTGGAATATAGTGTGTAGACACACGGAGTGCGCTACGACAAGGTACCCCCTTGCTGGCCTTCCATCAACACCCGCCATGTTAGATGATTTGTCCAAAGCTAAAACCGTAGGAAAAAAAAACCGAAAAAATGCATTTTCCCAAACAGAATTTAGCCTGATCTTTAAGTGCACCCTAGTAAGCACGCAATAATTGAATAAATGATTAAAGTGACTTACCTATGACACAGACCAATACTGCAATAGTTGTCAACTGCATGTTTGATTCTTTATGTCTGTAAACGTAAAGATGGTGAAATTCACTTGTCTATATGGGTATATATATACCATCTTATTATGCTGACATAATTTTATATTTACGATGCTAATTTACCACATGCTATGCTGTCATAATGTTTTAATGATTATTTTATGTCGAAAAATATAAAAAGTAAGTAAAAACGGCATAGAAAATGTTTACAACACGTTGTTAATCATATTAAGTATGCTTTTTTATGGAGCGAGTGCACTTGACTATGCGGAGAATAGGAAAAACGAAGGACGTTTTGAAAATCCGGTTTTTCTAACTAATAAAAACTAACGCACGTGGCAACTGTTACAAAGAGTACTTCAGATATCTATCAAAAACACAAAATAGATAAAAACAGACTAAAAGATATTGGTTTACCTAGTGACGGAAGAGCTTGTCAATGATGTACCTTGCGAAGCTTTTCTCTTAGATTTTTTACCTTTGACAAGAATTTCGAAATTCTTTGATTTCATCCATTATAATTTTTTGTAGAGTGACCCTATTAATCCTGTGCAAAAATTGATAAGACATCCTTTCGAAAAATATTCTGAAATTCTTTCGGATCTTGTAGGTGTTTACCGTTATCTTTTGTTTGTAATTTCATCGTAGATGAGAGGCGGTCATACTCAATACAAAGGCAGATAGAATCGAATTCCTGCCGATCATCGTCTTTTGCCCGATATTTCGGCGATGTGGCAACGTCTTCAAGTATCTTCAAGCAAGCAATAACTAGAGTTGTACATTAACTTCTTTAAACAGGCACAATAAGCGCTGCGATGCTCACATTCCTGGACACTGAAAATAAATCAAATTACACCAAAGCCTACCTTCGGCTTCTACAAGCCGCTTTAATCATACGTATTACTATCCATTTTTTGCACTGACGAACAAGATTACAATACAACGTGTCTAACAGATAGTAATGACGATCACTTTATTTGGTATTTAGTTACTTGTAACCAATGCGCCGATGCCTCTGCTGGTGGGCTGTAAGTCCCCGAGGGTATTCACTAGCTCAGTAGTAAGTACTTTGGTGCTGGCCCGAAAACCGATTTTATCTGGAAAATTTATGTAAATTGCGCTGAAAACGTAGGAGTATCTTCCCCGTACAAAGCTCCGTCCTTAGTTTTATTTTGGCTTTCCATTTAGATCATAATTGCTTATTTATACTCTTTCAGTTTTAAACATCTCTGAGTTTATGGTCTTCCGAATGTTTAGATCTAATCTGCACTGAAGAGACGTAAGTTGTAGAAATTGCCATATGAAGAAATTTATTTTACAGAAACTTAGGTATTTAGTTATTTGGTATCAAAGAATGAGATCTTTCTCCCCCTAACAAGGTTACTAACAAGGATTATGATTCTGGATCTAAAATGACTAGACGCGACATTTCCAAATCTAGACATATGAAAATGTTTTTCTCTGAATACAATACCTTACAGTAAGCAATAAGCCAGTCGATGATGATAACTAGCTATAGAATTACTCACTCTGCAAAATATCACACTCCATCGACATGTAGATAAACAAAATAATGTTGCATCCATTAGGGTTTAACATTAAAATTTTTAACGAAGTAAAAGAAATAAAACAATAAAAAATATTGGAAATAAAAAAAAAATACTAAAAGATAATGATCCCTTATATTTATGCAAATCTATTATCATTTGCATTCATCACACATATCCCATAATTTGCACAAAATGTCAACACGAATGAGAAAATTTGTGCACAGATGGCCCAAACCATGCCAACAGCCGATTAATAGACCTATGTTTCATTCCAATATATGAAAATAGTTTTGTCATCATCAACATACTGCACTTATTTAACTAGTCCTTATTAGCGGGAATAATTACATGATCATCTTGTTCTGCAATAACGCTGAATCAGCCTTTGAATTAAAGTAGTGGCCCTGATATACTTTTACAAATCTTTTAATCTGTCTCTTCTCTTGGCTTCCAATATTTAGTCATGGTAAACATCCAAATAAACCTTGTCATTTCTCCTTGCTTCTTGTTCTAATCCTCAAAGTCTTACTTTATTTCTGGACACTTTAGTGTATGAGTATATGTGCAGGATCATATACATTGTGCTGCATGTCTATGGTCCAACTGTCACTATCCCCGACAAAACCATGAACTTGTGTGTCCGGAAACCCTATAAGTACACATTGTTTCTAATAGAAAATGGGCTCAACATACCCTTGTTGATCCCAAACGTATTGTCTCCTACTATGTTGTATAAGACAGGAACGTCATCAGCATATAAATACTATTCTTAAGGGAGCTTGAGTGTCTTATCTCCTGGCCTTCGATCAGTTTGAATAGAATAACAAAATACCCAAGTTACTGTTAAGGGGGTTCGCTACTACGTTTGAAAATAAAAAGGATTTCAAATAAACATGATTTTATGTAAGAAAATTAAAAAATAAACAATTTAAGTGAAAAAAATTGGTAGGTTGATGATCTAGTTTTTGAGATTTAAGTGATTGAAAATTTGGCGGGAAACCGAACTCCTCTGATTTTTCATAGGATTAACAATGTGAAGGTTTTTCCACGAATGAATGAGACAGAATAAATAGAATCCAATGAAATTTTTACAGAATGATCACAAAGATGTATATAATGAAATTATGGAAAAAAATAAGGGGGTTAATGGGCAAAAAATTATAATACTTTTAAATGGATAAAACCCGAGGATTCCGAATATCTGGCAAAAATTCCAAAACATGAGGAGCGAACCTCCTTAATTTATTTTCTACAATTGCGCATTTCGACAACTTATGTCTTATCAGTACAGACAGCAAAAATTCGAACCATTTCCTCAGGGAAAGACCAGAAAGGGTAAATCTGTTGGACGGTTGACAATTCAAGAGCACACTTACCAAAACGCAGAACAAAGTGGAACGGCCGCCATATTCCCGACTTTGAAAGGAGTTGTAATCGATCCATGGCAAAATACTTGCATCATTATTAAAACCATTAGGGCTGATATCGACCCTGGAAAACATGTTACCGCTACATGTTTGCTATCCAAAGCATCGCAGAAGTGGAAATTTCCATCTCTCCTCAAACTGTTCAGTAAAGATGTTCAATTTTTTTAATGAAGCAGGGCGACGGATCACCTCAGCAGCAAATTCAATTTTGGTGGCAAATCATTAATGATACGGGAGATTGTATTTTGATGAACTTTGAAATTGTATGACAGGTTTGTATATGTCTTCTTTTGTTAGACATCCGTTTCCTGACCGACATAGACCTTGGTTTCCTCCTTCGCTACCCAATCATGGAAAATATAAAAGAAAACCAAGATAAGTGCATCGTGAATGCTAGAAAGGCATAAGTTAATTTAAGGGGACACTGTTCTAGTTAGCCTTCCTTCTATCCCTTACCAAATACTATTCTAGGATTCTAACCCTAACCCTTACCCTTCACCCCAATCCAAAACCAAACCCGCTGAAGCAAATGCGAAAAAATCCTAACACTAAAGGAGTAGGTACATTGTACCCTAAAGTAAGTAACGTTAATTCCAAAGCACATTCAAAAGGAGGAATCATTAAAAACAATTTTTGGTATGCTCTAATAACAAATCATGAAAAAATATCAGAAGATTTTATGTAACAGTTTTTAGACCCACGTACCACCTTAAATCAGAATCATATAATAGATTTGCTGAAAGAATTTGTGTTGAGCGGTTTTTGGTGGTAACAACAAATTACAAAGAGAAGAGAAGATAACAGTTAACACTTACAATAGCTTGAAATTGCGATCGCATGCCACAATATATCAACTCTAGGACCACTTTCCTGAAAAAGAAAACAGTAAGACAAAACGTGATTCAGTAAATGGGTCAAAGAGTGGTCGCGAAAATAACAATTTTCTAAAATGGCAACTCTGTTTCGAAAAAAAAAAGAAAAAAAAAACAAAGAAAAAAATTAGATTGATTTCCGAAGAGGACGTTTTCTACCTTCATATCTCCTCCATGCAAATAAACCATTGGAAGACCACAAAATCAAGTGACATTTAAACCGAATGTGAAAAAACCTGTTATCCATGAATCTCACATGTAAGTTGAATAGAATATTGCTTTTTATTGGTTCTTTAAGATATAGTCTTTCTTTCCATTTTACATGTAGTGCTTATAATACGATATGGTCGAGATAGGAACTGCTACATATATGTAACTGGAGGCAGAAATTTTAAAGCAGGACTGACTGGATTAATAGACCTGACTATTAAGTGACTAGCAATCCGAGGTCAGTATACCCTTATCAGGTCTGAAATTTATTATTTTATGACATTATCCATGGTTTATTTAAGTTGCAATCATAAAAATATGTTGTTTACCAAAGGTTTGAAAATATGTAAAGTTTTGTTTTATTATGGCTTTTAAATGATGTTTGCAGAACGTGATTTGAATAACATCACGCAACTAATATTGTAAAAGGATAAACATTATATTATGTGCACATTAGGGAATTTTGAGAAAGGTACGTATATACGTAAGGGGTCCATATATTGCCTTCGTTGGAAAAAAACTCACAAAGTGGATTATACTTTGCCAAATCAAAATCTGGGGTATTTTAGTAAGGAATAAACCGTAATTTCTATAATTTCCATAATTAAAAAAATATGACATTTGAAATGGTTTGTTTTGTATATAAATTTGTTTGTATATAAATTTCAGACGATCTAATGCTTGCGATGAAGTGAAATCATTTATGTTAGAGTTTGATGGTGCACGCTTTTGCAGTTGATATTTCTGAAATTATGTGTTTTCACAAAAGTTTACAACTTTAAAACTTCACAGTGACTTCGCGATGACTTCAGTTTTCCAATATTCAAATTCTCTTTTCGTTGTACCAACATCCAAACAGCACCCTCTATGGAGTTAACAAATCCAAACTCATTCGGCAGTTAAGGTAGTGACTTTCTTGGTAGAGCTAAGCTGCTCACAAATACGTTTCTTAAACAAATTCATCACTGCAGAAGTTTAGATCGCCATTGGATATCTGTTTCACAGATTACATTAACAGTTTAAGTATGTCTTTTCCTGTCCTGGCTCTGACTTCTTTATCATTTTCACCACGGCGGGTAAATAAGAGATGTACATGATCTCACCCATGGTTAGTAGTATATGAGCACAGTTCGCTTATGATTTGAGGTGGTGGTGCCGGAAGTGACGTCACCGGAAGTGACGTAGACCGGAAATGACGTGACGAAAGTCACGTGACCGGAAGCGGAAGTCACGTGACCGATGTATAACATGTAAACATTGCGCATGCGCAACGGGAAGTAACCCTATTTGAGGCCCTAGTCGGGCCTATTGACCGAAAATGACGTGTTGGAACAACACGTGACCCCGCAGGGGTCACGGTTGACCTTAGTGCAGCGCGCATGCGCGACCGGAAGTGGGCGAAGCCCCACATTGTGAACCGGAAGTGGTCTTAATTGAAGCCCTAGTCGGGCCTATTGATAGGAAATGACGTGTTGAAAGAGTGTAAGACTCCGCAGGGGTCACGGTTGACCTTATTACATGACACATGCGCGACCGGAAGTGGGCGTAGCCCCAGATGTACACCGGAAGTCGTGTATGTTCACTAATCGGAACGACTCGGGCGTGGTCTTTCGGATGTTTTCGGAAGTTATCATTGTATTTCTTAGGGTGTCTTCTATCACGTCCGCGTTCGTCATGGGACATAACTCTTGCTAGTTATTTTCCCGCCATTTTTTTAAGTTTGTTGATTTCGCCCGAGGCTTAGGCGAGATAACTCGTGATTTATTGATGTTTGTGCTAGTTTATATTTATGTTTACCAGTATTAAATTGACTCACGAGTACGTTTTTTTGCTGTGCTCGCGTGCTCATTTCACTCTATTGCTGCTGCTGCTGCTGTTGTTTCAAGCTCAGAAAAGAAAAACAATCAAAATGTGAATATTGTGTGAATCCAGCCATTATCTACTGCATCCATGAAATGTCACTCTGCATAAGAGAAATACATGGTACTGCTCAGAACAAATAATGAATTTAACTGATGTTACAGACTGAACACTGCTTATTACTACTACTGTTAGATTAAAGATAGGGTTAGTGCTAGGGTTAGGGTTGGGGTTAGATTATGGTTAGGGTTAGATTGTAATTAGGGTTAGGGTTAGTTATGATTAGGGGTAGATTAAGTGTATTGCATTTTTTCGTTTCTTGGCTGGCAGCAGCAGCAGCAGCAGTGGCACTATCACCATAGCGCAGCAGCAGCAGCAGCAATATAGTGAAATGAGCACGCGAGCACAGGCAAAACCATACTAGTAAACGACTCGTGAGTGGTGTAAAAAACTCGTGAGTCATGTGAGCAGTGGTGAGTAGCATCATTAAAGAAGAAAATCCATAACTGAAGAAGCTCACCAACACAATTGTCGCCCTTATATCCATTAGAAAAGCCAAACTACGACGATAACCGCTACCACCACCACCACCACCACCACCACCACCACAATAGCCTATCATCTCACCACCACCACCACCGAATACTGAAATGAGCA
>MJUU01020240.1:51410-70531 GCA_002080025.1 Modiolus philippinarum
TGGGGCTACGCCCACTTCCGGTCGCGCATGTGTCATGTAATAAGGTCAACCGTGACCCCTGCGGAGTCTTACACTCTTTCAACACGTCATTTCCTATCAATAGGCCCGACTAGGGCTTCAATTAAGACCACTTCCGGTTCACAATGTGGGGCTACGCCCACTTCCGGTCGCGCATGCGCGTTGCACTAAGGTCAACCGTGACCCCTGCGGGGTCACGTGTTGTTCCAACACGTCATTTCCGGTCAATAGGCCCGACTAGGGCCTCAAATAGGGTTACTTCCGGTTGCGCATGCGCAATGTTTACATGTTATACATCGGTCACGTGACTTCCGCTTCCGGTCACGTGACTTTCGTCACGTCATTTCCGGTCTACGTCACTTCCGGTGACGTCACTTCCGGTGACGTCACTTCCGGCACCACCACAGCATCACCACCTCAAATCATAAGCGAACTGTGCTCATATACTACTATGGTTGTTTTATTCGGGTTCGTATTTTTCAACTATTTCGTGTCCTTAGTTTTCGTTTTTGTGCTGCGCTTGTGTTATGTCTGTTTCTTTGTGCTTCAGATGTTTTCATTGTCTTTTATAGTTTTTCTTAAGACAGACGGCTCAGTTCTAACTCTTTTTAAGTTGTTATAATTAAATTAAATTGAAAACATTATAAAATCAATGGTTGTTAATGCTGCTTTTAAATACTAGTTGTTTTCAATTGTGGCTTATTAGCATTTTATAGACAGATTTAATTACATGGAAAAGAAAGGAAATTGGGTAAATGTCAAGGAGACAACATCCCATATCCAGCTTAAAACGACCCAAAACAAAGCATCTAGGGGTCACCGTACGGTCTTCAACACATTGAGGAACCTCAAACCATATAGCAAGCCCTAAATGGCCTCAAAAACATATAAACTATAAATTTGAAAGGCAATTCCGTAGAATTCGTGGATTTATTTCCCATCTCTTGTGATCTGAATAGCAGAACCAATAATATATCTAGGGATACTGAAAATATTCTAGAATGCTTGTTTGCAGGTTTTGTAAGAAATAAAAATTTTTGCGAATATTTTCATACTGTGATAAGAAAAAAAAAAGAAAATTACCATTACAGTTTAAAGTTATGAAGATAACAAAAATCCAATCTGGACAATTTTAATATTAATGGAGATTTCAGGACAAACAAATAAACATCTATGTTTGTTTTTGTGTCTTTTTGTTGCTTTTCTTGTGCAGTTCCCTATAGTAGATTGTGGCATGCGATTGTAATATCCGGCCATTGTAAATGTTTACTGTTATTTTTACTATATTGATGGCTGAACTATAACAGCATAAAAAAAAACGGGAGGAGCCTTTCCATTATTTTTTTTACTTTCTGGCTAATTTGTAGGAAATAATATATTTTAAAACCGATATTATTTACATTAATGCTTTAAAGGGGTTTTTTGAGTTCTGTCAAATTTCCACACGTTTACTTATGATTTTTAGTACACATTTTCAGGCCGATAAGTGATTAGTTTTTATCAAAAGAAATGGAACTCTTCATTAAACGAAACAAAAAAGGTCTACTCAGATTGTTTTCCGTAGTTACAAATTCCAAAAAGTTGTTTCTAACAGGAAAATTGAATGATTTTTTAAATCATGTATTTCATTAAGGTATAGAAATAATGTAAATGTTCGCCGTTTGATTGTTAAGTTTGTAATTAGTGCGTAAATTGCGGTTTAAGTGGACTGAATTCGGTGTCTATAATTCTGGATGAATTAAATATACATCTCCGGATTTTCTCCAAAATTGGCATACTGATTCATAAAGAATTGATAAATACGTGTGCAAATTTTCATTTCCGCCCTTCCACGCATTTACCCAGAATAAAACCCCAAAGTTAGTGTATTCTGCTACAATACTTGCTCTATTTTTAGAAATGAAATCGAATTTACCTACATACGTCATGATTACAACTTACGAGTCAGAGGCCCATTCAGGTAATCGTAATTTGATTTTTGTCTATAGTTTGTTTTAATGTATTAAATGGAACAGTAAACATTCTACTACGGCTCCAAATAAATATTTAGATACAGAAATCTAGAAACATTCCCGTTAATGTATAATTTTACCATAATGGGGTACATTGATCCCTGTGAGTGCCTCGGCGGTGTGTATAAATAACATTTACCGCCAAATAATGAACACAATGGAAAATACCACCCTCACTTATTCCTTGGTTACGGGATATCATTTTGGATCTTGAAAATATACATCTTTGAAATCAATTATTTCATATTTTCCCTTCAAGAATAATCCTTTGGCTATCTTTTAATACAGAAATTGTGTCCGCCCCGGTAATTTTTTGGCTTTTAATAATATTTTATTGTCGCCAGGTTAATTTTTGTGTGGTCGCAGTGAAGACATTTGACATCAACTATAAACAATTTAACGTGCAATAGCAGACCAATTGTTAACTTTTTATTTTGTAAATGTTTTTGTTTTACTAATGCAGCGTTCCTTTGTGATTTATATACCCGAACAAGCTTAATATCTAGCCGTTACTATGGACCATCAACAGACGGCGTGTTTCTAAAATATGGCTGATGAAGTAGACGCCCACCTCATTAGCATGCTTAGAAGGGAGATAATTTCACACAATGACTTTTCGGACTGTTTTCGAAGAACAGTTTTTCGAGTTCAGAACATGAAGGCAAACCTAAATTTCAGTTAACTTTGGAACAAAAAATTATTGTATTATTCTGCAGTAATAATAGTGTGGTTCTAGACTCCAATCTTCAAAATGAAACTAGAAAAAGTGTGAACAGAGCTCACCAGCATATACTTCCCACTCCCCATTTCATTCCTGAAAAAAAATCCAAATGAAGTCAATCTTTAAAATAGGTCACATCCATCACAATATCAAAGGCCTCTTGACATTGAAATTAAAATTAAATTGATTTCCAAATTACCAATCTATAACAAACCTTGTTCAATGAGATAATCTTCAACAATTTTTTTATTGGATTTATTTATAACTAACGTCGTCAAAATTTAAGTGAACATTCCATTGCGTTGTCACTTTTGTATTTAGTTTTTTGTTACCGCTGGGTGATGCCTCTTTTGGTGGACAGTTAGTCCCCAAGGCATTTACCAGTATTTCGGTGCTGACCCAAAAGCCGATTTTGTTTGGCAAATTTGTAAATTTTGTTGAAAATTTAGGAGTAACTCCCTCATGGAAAGCTCTGTCCTTTGCTGATTTTGGTTTTCCATTTAGATCATTTTGATCATATGTTGTCCTTGTCTTTAAACATCTCTATGTCTTCCAAGTGTTTAGATTTTGTCTCGTCTGAAGAGGCACGAGTTGTCGAAATGACCTTTACAATCGGGTTGGTATTAATTTTTTTGTCATTTATAACTGATGTATCACACCTCGATGGTCATTTACCCGAATGAAGTGAGGTTCCGTTTGTTTTCCTCGTGTCATCTCACAATTGAAACCACCGTTCATAGACAAAGTATTTCCTCTTAATAATCCTACATTTAAGGAATATAACATCAAATCCATCCCAATGAGGTTGAATTAATGAAACTACTGAAACACCTTCTTCATCTTCGTACCTAGATCTTTCGATGGAAAATGACAAACATTGACATTTGAAATTGAAGCTATATGTCCAGCATGATTTTAACTTCCAAGTTTTGAACTAGAAGTAATATACCTACCTCTACATCACAAGGAGAGTACATTTTACATTTGATTCGTTACGATAGAACAGTGACTTTTTAATGAGCAAAAACACTGTCTAAAAAGCTGCCGAGTCGGGGATTGTTCTCATCCTTAAAATAATTCTATAGTCGTCAAAATAAACATACACTAGATTTTTGAATGTATATCTCCTAGATTGACTCGTTGACTGTGTGACAGTGGGGTGGCTTTCTTTCCGGAACACCTGATGTCACTCTCGTTTTCATGGGAGCTCACGCTGTGAGTGCCATGGTTTTGAATGTTGTGTTTTTATTTTTGCTTTTCTTAGCTATCTAATGTCATTGTGTTTCTGTGTTCTCTGGACTTTGATTTCTGTAATTGTCACTCCGTCGTTCCTTCGGTATTCTTCTGCTGCTTTTCACAATAAAATAAATTTCAATATGTTTTAAGGCGTTACGTTAGTGAAATATTAACTTTCGAAAGTCATTTAGACAGTTATGTACTTGCTACAATATTGATACTTTTCAAAATTATCGGCTTTCTGAAGATACCATTAATACCAAAGTTTCATAGAAAACGGTAAATTTCGTTATGCTGTACACGTGTTTCAAGGAGTAACATATCATCAGCAGCATCAAGATCAAACAATATATCAAGCCATAATCCAAAAGTAGTCTAAAATTAAGCCAATGTGACACCTCAGCAGTAGGTAGTTTAAAAAAAAAAGAGAAATTGCATATTGTAAATTAAATCAACACTAAAAACGCTGTTCTAGAATTGATGGTGCAGTTTTTCAATGGACATCAATGGTATTAATTTCTTTATTTCCTGAAATATTTTTCAAATTGAAGAAATAATTCAAATTGTAAGTTGCAACTTTTTATATCAACATATATTCCTTGTTTTTGTCAATGAAGAAATATTTTGAAATATAACAGTTTTACAGAATGTTTTATATTGTTTCTACCAAGAAAAATCATGAAATGGATCGGAATGTACAATTTGTTTCAACAAAACCTTCGCAAGTTGAAAAAAAATACCATTCTTGATTATTTTGACATGAACTGAACTAAAACTTGCAAACAAGATCTTGACTATAGAGAATTGTTCTCAAAACGTCATTCGAAATAAGAATGACTTTTTCAATTGATAGCATTAAATTTACCATTAGTCCAGTGTATACTTTTGAATGATTGTTTAATGAAACGATAACAAATTCGTAGAAAATTTAGACGCTTAGATATCAGTAAATATGAAACAATTATCTATTGTTGATATAATATCATTTGTTACTAGAAACATCCAAGGCATTCAAAATAACAAATAGTGAAGAAGAAAAGGGACGAATATACAAATTTTTATTGCCACTGTCTCTCGTTTATTCGGTTTAAATGGTTCAGTTCTCATTTGTTTTTCTGTAACATCGAATTACGTAGAACATATCAAAGATTTACTTGCAGTAATTAACACGTTATTTACTCAACAGAGTTCACATTTTGTCCCTTCCTGTCGATAGGGCAAGGTTTTACATTTGTCAATGACGTTATTAAACTTTAAAAAGTGTCGGGGGGAGGGTCATTTTGAAACCCAACCATTTATAGTGTTCTTATCTGTATATCAATCATCCTTGAGGTACATACCGAAACTAATCAGCTTCAATCGGTAAAATAATTAATCCAGCCATACGTTTTCCTGTAACACCTTTGTAAAACATTGACTGATAAAATGTCTATTCTATTTTACCCTAAATCGGCAAACGAATACCGAAAAAAGGGATGAAACGGGGAATCGAAAAATCAAAAACCTAAAATTACGGCATTCCATATCCAACCCATATCTAGACAGCATTACAAAGACAAAACAGATCAACAAATATAAACAAGAGCCCACAAACCTATAGCACCGGCAGTTTGAACCCCTAAAAAAACTGAAGTATCATCAGGTGCTCCGGTAGGGTAAGCATGATCTTCCTCACGCGTTGCACCCGGTACACTGCCAGTGAAATGTCTGGTGTTGTTACAGGCGGTGTTTTTCAGTCCAGTAATAAACCCTGGATCTACCGAAAGATATCTATTTTCATCTTTGAAATGGAAACATTGTAACGGTCTGTCAAATCCTGGTGACGACCGTAAAACTTCTGTAGTGACAATTGCAACAGTGACTGAACATAAACTTGATGTATACGTTTTCGAGACAGTAATTTCGCTCTGTTGATAAAATCGATGTACAAACTACAGGAACGGCAACAGCGAATGAGTTGTGAAATGAGACGCCATATAACGGAGATGATGGAATATTTCTGCTCAAAAAAGGGAAGTTCACTATTGGAAACTCGAAATCATTAAGCTTGTCGTTCGTTTTGTTTTCAGACATCAAGAGTTGTCAATGTAGATATATAGGTCCAGGTATGATGCTGCTACTGATATATCAGTAGTCTCTTTAATCTCAAGTTCATTTAGGTATACAAGATGGAGGTTATTCCAAAATTGAGGATTGTTTAATGACAGAACATCATCTATATAACGGAAGCTGAAATAAAAGAACTTGGCTAGCTTATTGTCTTTTTCTGACCTAGCCCTTGTATGAACCTGGCTTCATACGAATAAAGAAACAAATCTGCTAAAAGTGGCGCACAGTTAGTCCCCATAGGTATTTCTATTATATATCAAGAATTCCAACATTGCGATGACATTCCCTTTTGTATACTTCTTGTGTGAATCAGTGTGATGTTTAACATAATGGGTAGCACCTTTACCTATCCCTTAATATCACTAAATATGAAAATCTTTTTTCACCATATTTTGTACAGAAAAAACTGATGTATTTAATTCCGGAGTACTGCCTTTAGCTTGCCATGTCGAAGAGTAGTATAGAATGTTGAAAAACTAAATGTTTTGACACTTACAGTTGTTGATTTCAGATTGAATATAGATATTCTAATAAAATGCTTTGAGTTTTTGAGAATCCACATCTGATTCACGCCGCTTTTTGAGTATACTCTTTACGCTATCTTTGGTAAGTAACGAAGTTAGGAGTTTAGAAAGGGTTTTGTTGTGCATTTGGCAGACCCAGCTATTCATCTCTGTTTGTATGGTCAAATATGTAACTTAAGATTCCGACCTCTTTTTGTAATATAAACAAAATTTCGACAATCACTACCAATACAGATATAGTTGACAGCCGAAAAAAAGGCCAAATCCACTGTCACGTCCGCATGAATAATTGTAAAGGAAGTTACCCCTTGGTGAACTGAATCATCTCATATGCAAATTAAAAAAGGGTAAGTTTACAGTTGATGTGTGGTAAAATTACAATACAGAGATCAGAATCTATTCTATTAAAATAAAAATAGGTAAATGTTTTCATCAGTCAGTGTTTAATAAGGCACGAAAATAGACGGTTCAATTAATACTGACCAGAGCTGAAAAGTTTCGGTATGTACACAAGTTAAAGAAAGTCCGGTCTTTAGTTTATTAAGGTCTTTCACCACAGTGAAAGACCTCATAGTAATTCTTCTGATTATTATTATTATTCTTTCTGCCAAAAATGTTGACAGAAAACTACGCGATGTATTACTCCGATACTTGGTATGATTAATCGGTCTCAGAAGGGGGACCTCAAATCTGAGGGCCACATACTGATCTATTTTTAGTAACGGAGTTATCTCCCCCTGGAACAAAAAAACCTTGTTAGCGGATAAACTCGTAAACCGTAAAAGATAGCTGAATAAATGTAAGGAGAAAAATGTTCCTTAGGTCATGGCGGAACTTTGTTACATTTGGACCGAAGCCGTGCGGTATGGTATTTTTTGAGTTATTGCCTTTTGAAAAATTTTTGAGCTTCCGCAACAATATTTTTCTCAAAAAACGGTTGGTCGTAGAGCCATGAAACCTGCACCATTGATCACAACTACATTAAAGCTATAAAATGGTGTCAAGGTCAAAGGTCAAGTTTTTGTCAGAAATGTTATTTCTGCGAGATCCTAGAACCCTTGACAATTATTAATCATGCCCTCCCCCTTTCTCAAAACAACAGAAATAAATAAAGTTTTAATGTCACCTCATCTTCGTCACTGAAGATTTTTGACAACCTTAATTTAGTTATCACGCCAGCAAAAATAGTTTCCAAATTGTCTTTGTTAATAATTAGGGAGGGTGACATTTTCGGCTTGAGTCGCCCGCCATAGGTTTTTCATGTTATCTAGGCATTTTTCCCGATAGGTGGCGCATTCAGTGATTGACCATGTGTTGTAATATTTTTATTATTTTAAATAAAAAACAAAAACAAAACAATATATAAATATATATATTGATAAAATTGAATATAAGGATATTACCAGTCGGATTTTAGGTAGCCTCTGGATCTGGATTATCTCCCATTTTGATTTCGTCATTATCGTATGTAAACAAATGGCAACTACCAGGTTCGGAAGTTCAATCGATGAGAGAGATTTTGGCCGGCTCCTAGCTAATATGGACGCCGAGAATACTAAAAAGGCAACAAAACGGCATTTACAAGCTGTACGCAATAACTTTTGGCAAATGACAAGGAGTTCAACTTCTAAACACCAAAAGCCTTGAATGACATGAGGTTTGGTAAAGTTCCAAAGTACGCTCTACAAACTCTACTGTACAAACCATCCGCCTTAAAGGGATTAAGGTTTTGCCTGTCGAAGCATTTCCAGAAGGAAATAGATATCGATAGGTTCATTGTAATGTGGGAAAATACATGAAAGACAGTAGAAATGTGTTATTTGGGTTCATTGTTATGTGAAGATGTTAAATCTTTCATTACTGTTGTGGAGTTGCTCTCCACTTCCTGTTAGGCCCCGGTGGTTCTACCAGACCGGAACAGAGAAGCAAGCATGCCCGAAGGAGGCAGTTGCATCTGCGCAGATGTGCTGATCAGCATCCCTTCAGGTCAAGTGAATGGTGCCAAGCGGACACACATTGACAGCCAGAGAGGACGACAACCCAAGATAGGAAGGTATATACACGTAGTATAGTCACGTAGTATAGTAGTAGACTGAGCTAGATCGCGGGGTATCCTTAGGCGGACTTGGGGTAATCGTCGTTCTCCCCTATTTTATCATAGTGGTAGTTGCGGATTTTGGGCTTGCTCACGAAGGTACCCGCCATTGTTGTTCCAATTTGGACCGGATGCAGTCAAGCGTGACTTCACGTTGTCGTGGTAGACTAGTCCAGTCGTGTTTGCACTCCAAATCGGTTTCGGTTTGTCAAATTTGGAGTCTCGGATTGTCAATCGAGTTATTATTGGCGCAGTACGTGATTGTCAATTTATTTGTCGGGTTGTCAAATTATTTTTCGTGTTCGGATAAAGTTTTTATACTTCGTGCACTGTAGTTCAAATCTCGTGTGATTGTCAGATAGCTGAGATCAATAACGGAAGTGATTTCCGAGATTTGTTTACATTGCGAATACACATTCAGGTGTATGACAGAACTGTTTGTTGATTAAATAAAGTTGAAAATACTCACAGATTGAGTTAAACTGTGTTTATTCTTTGGTCTTTATTGATTAAATAAAGTGTATAGAAACTATTGTAGTCAATTTTATTGAGAAATTGTTGATTGAATTTGATTTTGATTCAAATAATCATGAGTGACTACAAGATGAAAATCAACACAGGTAGTGATAAAATATTGACATGTTTACCTGGTGTAGGCCCTGCCACGGCCAAGAATATTATGGCATTGAGGGACAAAGGGGTGACAATTACTCCCGAAATTTTTCAAGGGCCCCCTTACATGAGAGGTCGGGTCTCGACCGTGTTATTAGATATGATTGACTTTTCCTCATGTGAACCAAGAGAGGGGGAGTATCTGGACATCCGGCAACACAGTGCTGAGGGCTTACCAGTAGACCAAACTATGGTTAAACAAGATATTGGGCAAGCATGTCCTCGTACACCCAGATATGAAGCCAGCACTAACGCAGACAATGATGATGTCCAGACAGGATATGGACCCCCTACATATGACTCAACGCCATATACACCGGAGGCAGCCCAGAAAGAACTGGCAAGATTAAGACGGTTCCATGCTGAAATGAAAGAATAGCTAGCCGAGCAAAGGACTCGCATAGAGATTAGACGTAATGAGGAGAGTGCCATTATTAATAATAGCCGTTTGCCAGAAAAACCTGTTTTCTCAAGTTCAGAAAATTCGCGCTGGTGGTCACCGCCACCAAGTGCCAGATCTAGCCAACCAGGTAAAGTAACAATAGAGGATGTACAGTGTTCACTGGTCGACCAACCTCAGACTATCAAACCAGATAGCCAATCTCGTTTTGAAATGAGCGCGCTGAAATCAGCCATTAGACAAGACTGTCATCGCTCTATTGGATATGACGACAGCACAATTGAGCAATTTCAGCCTACAGCGGCTGTGCTGAAACGCCATGTTGAACTAAGTCAACGCCAAGAATAACAGTTGAATGTGTCGAATCAAGCAACTTCACAGTCATTTTGTGGTACTGCAGGCCAGCAACAAAACCAGTTTGTTAGCCTTGACAAAGCAAAACCTGGGCAACAACAGCAACAACATACTACCAATGATGGGGTAGGGCAGACAGCTCAACAACAGCGACAGTCAACCAACTGTTAATCTGATATTTCACCGACCCTTCCCCGGGTAAGCCAAACCCAGCAATTACAACGCTGCTACAGGCGAATATTGCCAACACCGCCTATAACCACAAGAAAGTTACCATCGCCACCAATTTCAAGAAAGTTGCCATCGCCACCAATTTCAAGGAAGTTGCCATCGCCAACTCTGAGTGCACGGCAATTACCATCGCCACCACCAAGTGCACCAATTTCTAAACCCAGAAGTTCAGCATTTCAACTACTTCAAGGTAATACACAAAATATAATTCAGTCTAGGGTACATATGCCACAAAAATTGCCAACCGACACTAAACCAGGTCTATCGGCAGTACCGCCCGTTCACCTGTCTCGACAACAGACAGCCAATGTAACTACAGGGCATACACCAGTATATCAGGACACACTCGGACAACAACCATTTGACCCAGTCAGGGCTCAACAACACCAGTAAGGTATCAATTTCCAGCCACCC
Source organism: Modiolus philippinarum (assembly GCA_002080025.1). Lineage (NCBI taxonomy): Eukaryota > Metazoa > Mollusca > Bivalvia > Mytilida > Modiolidae > Modiolus > Modiolus philippinarum. The sequence continues at coordinate 62,197 of MJUU01020240.1, forward strand.
CGTGCAAAACCCGTAGGATATACCTTATCAACAACCATTAGTTGGGGCCCCACTACCAATTAATCAGACTGGTTACAAACAACCTTTGTATTACGGACAGCAACAGCCACTGCAAATGTACAACCAACCAGGGCAAATACCATTGCCCGTAATTGCTCAATAATCTGCAAGGGACAATCAAAAACCTACTCCCTAAGGTCAACCGTACACTAGTACAAAACCTAAAGGTTACAGGAGTCGACATGATTACACAGACCATTTTAGTGCTGACTCGTCGGACTACACATCAGATGCTTCTCTTGGGGACCCCGTCCCCAGAGCAAGTCGAGCAAGACATAGGAGTACTCCAGGACGAGCAAGGAAGATACGCAAAGATAGAACACAAGATTTTTCTCCTGAAATTTCTGGTGAGGAGGGAAATTATGGTAGTAGTAGACAGCGGGCGTATAGACCCAAATCCCGTAACTCGTCTAGACACTACATTTCCTCAGTTGAGGAAGAACAGAGCGATATTGACCGACCTAAGGTCAACAGAGACCAACAGAAGAGAACCTTTTTATCGTCAATACCCAATTCCCTGAAGTATACAGGTAGGGGGAATTGGAAGGCTTTCCACACCAAGTTTGATGGATACGCTAGTGCAGCTTGGTGGACTAACCAGCAGAAAAGAGAGCAACTATGCTGGTGTCTTGAGGACAAGGCCAGTGACTTCTACACGCTCCTGCTGGAGCAAGATAAGTACATTACAAACAAAGATGTGGTCGCCAAAATGACTAAACGGTTTGGATTCCAGGAGCTACCTGAAACATCACAAGTGCAGTTTCAGACCAGTACTCAACGCCCTTGGAGGATTGGGCAGATCGTGTTCTTTCCCTAGCTACCAAGGCCTATAGAGAGCTTCCTAAGGAACACATGACTCGACAAGCTATAATGAAGTTTTGCCAAGGCTGTAACGACTCACAGGCAGGTCAACATGCCTGTACACTGAAACCAGCGACTATGGAAAGTGCTATGGACACCATAAAGTGGTACCAACACTCAATAACAGCTGTTCAAGCACACAAAACCCAGGACAGGACATCAGTCCCGGAAGTACATGGGAAACCTGAACACCCCATAGTTCATGGTGTTAGCAGTTCTAAGTCAACAACAGTAGACAACTGACTTTCAAAAGTAGAGCAACAGCTTAAACAGCAAGTTGAGCAGCAACAACAACAGTTCAAACAAATGGAAATCCTTATGTCATATATGGAGACATTAACAGCTGAAATGAAAAAGTCCAGCTAGTCAGCTGGAAATACAGACAACAGACGCTCTGATTCAAACAGGAGCCCCCCNNNAGAGGCAGAAATACAAATCGACGACAGTCAAATAGTAAATTGAATGCTTCAATTGTCATAAAGAGGTCCACATAAGTCGAAATTGTCCAGAGCGGAGGTTATCGCCCAGGCGGAACTCCCAGACAGACAGAAGAACTGTTACTTTGGATGTATCTGCTGGTACTGATGCAGAAGACTCAGACAAATCAAATGGGACAATAGTCAGAACAATTGGTTCCGCACATCTTCTTCGTGTCAGAGTCCAAATACAAGGGAAAGAACTGACCGCCCTTGTCGACACAGGGTCTGAAGTAACTATCATCCAAGACAAAATATTTGATAGCTTGCCAACAAAACCATATGTCATGAGAGAGACTACCATGCACGGTGCAGGTAGGGATATGCAGATGACCTGCAGAGTGACCAATCCCGTTTTATTCGAGATAGGTGGTGTCCTGTTTGGCCACCAGTTGTATGTAGCACCCATAGATTGTGAGATGCTCCTAGGCTATGACTTTTTAGCATTGAATTCAGCAGTCCTGAATATTGGAGACAAAAGCATGGTCATTGACGGTAGAACAATCCCACTTGTATTAGGAGGGAGGATGCTGGTGTATCAACAGAACCCAGGGTAAATAGAGTTACCCTACCAACCTCAGCAGTAATACCTCCCAACTCGGTATTACAATTGGGCTGCTCAGTTCCTGAGCAAGTTCAAGATTTCGTAATTGAACCCACAGTAGAGACAAAAATCTTTATCCCACGTTCAGTATGTGCCAAAGGACAGGAACCAGTGGTTTGTTTCCTGAACATAACGGACAACCCTGTTAGACTCCCCAGAGGACTCGAAAGTGGTGAAGCCCATGAAGCGACCATCATTGAAGAAATGGGTGGATCTGCCGAACCAATAGTAAGAGGTTGCTCCAAAAAGAAAACCAAAGGAGATAATAACAAATCAGATGTTACAGTACCTGAGCACTTAGTAGACTTGTATAATGAATCAAGTCAGGAGCTGATAGACTATCAGAAAGCCAAATTGAGGAAACTCTTACATGATTATGCAGATGTCTATGCAAAGACAGAGTTCGACTTAGGCAACTTTACTGAGATTGAGAATGAGATCGACACTGCAGGTGCTAGACCTATTTAGCAGCGCATGAGGCGCACCCCAGCCTGTTTTGTTTGGGAAGAAGAGGCCCATTTGCAGAAAATGCTGGATGCAGGGGTCATCAAACCCTCAGTATTAGAATGGGCGTCTCCTCCCGTCTTCGTGAGGAAGACGTATGACAGCATACGACGGTATGTAGACGTCGGGGCGAGTGAGATCGACCCGTACAGGTGTCCCAACTGCTTGCTCATTCACAGAGCGCTCTCATCAAAAGATAGAGAGGGGAGGGGAGTTTGGAGCAGTTGGATTAACTTCCAGCCATTTCGGAGGTTGGAGCCAGATTAGAATGAGAAAGATGCCCAGCTAGGATGATGTAGATAGTTGTACATATTTGAGTTTTAGGTGTACATATGGATGTATATATTATGGTCAACAGTTTTGTTCATGTAGAGTAGGACCAGTTGTTGATATTTCTTGTTCCATCCTACTGAGGTACAGTTAGGTTGTGGTATTTCTTCAGTTGAGTTTTGAGCCCTGGTTGGTAGGAAGACTGTTCCTTGCAGGAACGACCTCCAGATTACATATATGGTTATGCTGGCACTACCGTTCTTTGCTAGAACGCCTTGGATCTCGTATTCCCCTGCTGCGGTTGATCAAGTACATGTGTACTGTTCCTGCTGGAACGCCTGATTTATTTCTTGTGGGGAAATACGTTCTTTCTGTAGATATGTTCCCAGGAAGTTCAGTCAGTAGTTTTAGTTAATTGGAAATTCGGGAGGAGGGGGGATTAATGAATTCAGTCATTGAGCAGTGATATTTGTATATTTTGGAAGAGAAGTAGTTTTCCTTTAGTTTTATGACATGTTTATTGATGTTTGTATTGTTTACAGACTTAGTTTGGAGGTAAGACAACTCGGTAGTTAAACTTGTTGTTTATTGTGATGTGTTCCAGCCCGGAACAGGAGCTATCATCTCATGGTGACATGTTTCAAGACGTGTATTTCTGGATTTGTGCGCACCTGTTGTCGGTGCGGAGTTGTGGCTCATGTTAAATGTAACTTGTAGTTAAGCGTTATGCTCCCCAGACGAGTTGATGGGCGAGTTGTAAGGATGACTGGAGCTAGTTCATGTTTTATTGAATGTTGCTGTAGTTGAGCTACTTGAGTTTAGTTCGGTTTTAAGTTGTCTTGAGTGTGTAAGTCCGATGTTGTTCATGTCATGTTATTTTTTGGGGAAAGGTTAACGCAGTCTTTTTATAAATCCCAATCCCGTGGGCCGGGGGGGGGGGGGGGGGGGGGNGGGGGTGGATTTCATGCCGTAACGGTCAGTTACGAGCCAGTTTTACACGTATATTTACCGGATTTGACGTTTATTTAGAACCCCTGGGGCGTTTCGACATTGTCCTCAGTCGGAACCATAGGGTTCCTCCTTTTTAAGATGAAGGGGGTGTTGTGGAGTTGCTCTCCACTTCCTGTTAGGCCCCGGTGGTTCTACTAGACCGGAACAGAGAAGCAAGTAGGCCCGAAGGAGGCAGATGCATCTGCGCAGATGTGCTGATCAGCATCCCTTCCGGTAAAGTGAATGGTGCCAAGCGGACACACATTGACAGCCAGAGAGGAAGACAACCCAAGATAGGAAGGTATATACACGTAGTATAGTCACGTAGTATAGTAGTAGACTGAGCTAGATCGCGGGGTATCCTTAGGCGGACTTGGGGTAATCGTCGTTCCCCCTATTTTTACCATATTACTATGGGCTTGGAGAATGCATTATGTCAACAATAAGTGCAAATTCATATAAATTCAAGCTTACATTTCGTATGGCAGAGATATTGCTTGACGAAAATGTGAATTGATTCAAAGCAAATACATTGTAGCTGTTAATATGTAAATTTCATATATACATTGTACACAGAATGTGGAATTCAACTCTACATAACAGTTTTTGCTTTGACAAATCATTGAGGATTTATTAATGGTTTATAAGAAACACTTTAATCAAATTTACGGATATAAAAATGGATTTCATTAACAAATAAGGTAAGATTATTTTAATTAAGGGAACAAAATAAGTATAAAGGGTGAATTTTATATTGAAATACTAATTCTTGTTTTTTCAGTGTTATTTTTTTGTCAATTGTGACATATGATATCAATCTAGGTAAATGAAGGATAATTTAGGAACTAAATTTAGCATGCAACTCTGAAGAAATTCCTGTTTTGTTGGTAGCAATTTTAAATTTGCTTAGATTTTATTTTTATACTATTTCATGTGTAGCGAATAAATCTGCAAAGTTTAATTGAAATAATTTGAACGGTTTAAGAGAAATTCACCAAATGATAATCAAGACTCCATGTTGTGGTATTCTGCCTTTTGCAATGAGCTTACTATTAATGCAACATGTTTTAGGTCAAAAAGCATTGTTTAACACACATATATATGTGTATATAGATTTCCTGTGTATATAGAATTCCATCAAACAGTCAATAGCTATGTATTATATACCTGTATTTATAGGGGTTCAAATTGTAGTGATGTCCTGATAATAAAAAAAATCAGTTGGTTGAGCATCTAGAAGTTTGGTCATTCGATTATCAATCGAAATTTTCTCTTGTCCTTAAATAGCATTATTTTGGTCTTTTTTCAAATCAAAATACACTTTTTTAATGAATTCAACCTGACAATATTCTTAATGTGTCTCAAAAGGTAAAAATAGCGTCATCAATTATGATCAACCAATCAGATTATTTGTTATTGTTTGGTCACGTGATTTAAGTGGTTGAAAACAAATGGATTTTATCTTACATCACATGCTAATATATACTGTGCCATAAATATTTTATTTCATAAGATATTTCAATTTTGAAAAAAAATTATGATAATTTCCATAATGTTATTATCCTAATTTCAAAGTTTCATGCATATTATCTCAATTCCTTCATATAGAAAATAAACGCCAAAATTCCATTCGGAAATATGTTCACTATTGTAATGTTATGGTAAAACCAGAGAGTTCCGAAAGTCCTTCAACTACTAGATTTCTCTACTTGTGACGTCACCAGGTAAATAAAAACCCTCTTATAGTAAGTCTTTCATGGAATGAAAAATATATAAAGTAAATAAAAATATTGTTTAAAAAGTTACAAATTTTGAAGTATAACAATTTTTATAGTTTGTTATCCCATATGATAATGTCTAAATCCATACACTTGAGTAATGCAAAAACAAAATTGAAATTATAAGTGCAATATTTTTTCTGATTTGAAAAGTAAATAAAATGTATAATGTTGTTAAAACAATAAAAATTTAGCCTAAAACAGTTCTAATTTTGAAGAAAAATCAGTTTCCATTGTTGGTTATTCCATACCGATAAATGTCTCAACCCATATATATACATCATGCAGATATTTACTATACATGCTAGAGGAATAAAGAAATATACATGTAATTGAAATTATATTAGCAACTATTTACTGAATTAAGTCTTTTTTGGTGTGAAAAGTACATAAAATATGTAAAGTGGGTAAAACAATCAAGTTTTTGTTCAAAAAGATTACAATTTTGGAGAATAAACAATTTTTAAACTTCGTTATCCCATAACGATAATGTCTAATACATGAACTATAGTAATGCAAAAAATTAAAATTAAATTTGCAATTATTTTATTTGATTTGGTCTTTTATGGTGTAAAAAGTAAATAAAATGCTAAAAATGGGTATTACAATCAAGATTTTCCCCAAAAATGTTACAATTTTGAGGAATGACCTATTTTTATAGTTGGGTATCCTATACCGATAATGCTGGAAAATCAGTTTTTCGCAAATAACTTTAATAAAAACACTTACAGATAATATAGTAAACATATATGTTTGAAATGATCAGTGCGAAAAGACCTTCAATTTCAGTAACAGGTTGTAGGTCATCGGTGACACTAGACCGTGACATTTGACCTTGTTATCACATCAACTCGGAAACCGTAACAGATAGCTGAGCAAATGTAATGAGAAAAATGTTAATCTTCACGAGACACATCTTTTTTACCCTGGTCCGAAAACATGCGATGACTCTTTATATGAGTTATTGCCCTTTGAAAGATTTTGGGTTTCCGTTAATGCTTAATAGTTCCAAACGATAAGTCGTAGAGACCTGAAACCTTCACCATTGTTCCAAAGTCATATATGCCCATCTAAAATGTCAAGGTCAAAGGTCATGGGTCAAGGTCACTGATGACCTTAGACCTTGTTATCGCTTAAACTCGTAAACTGTAAGAGATAGGTGATCAGCTGTATTTTAGAAAATGTTTGTTTCATTGAGGTCTACATTTGATATTTGAAATTTTGTTATCGCGATATCTCGGAAACGATAAAAAAATTATGAAAACATTGTGTTGCAAAAATACTCCTCTCATAAAGATCTACATTTCTGGTAGGTCAAAAACAATTTTCGTCTGCCATTTTCAAAATGGCCGCCATTCGAAATTTTGTTATCGCGATATCTCGGAAACAATAAAAAATTTATGAAAACATTGTGTTGCAAAAATACTGTTCTCATAAAGATCTACATTTCTGGTTGGTCAAAAAAAAAAAAAAAAAAATTTCGTCAGCCATTTTAAAAATGGCCGCCATTCGAAATTTTGTTATCGGGATATCTCGGAAATGATAAAAAATTTATGAAAACAATGTGTTGCAAAAATACTCCTCTCATTTCTGTTTTGTCAAAAAAAAAATTTTCGTCCGCCATTTTCAAAATGGCCACCATTTGAACTTTTGTTATCGCGAAATCTCGGAAACGAAAAAAAAAAATTATGAAAGCATTGTGTTGCAAAAATACTCCTCTCATTAAGATCTACATTTCTGGTTGGTCAAAAAAAATTTTCGTCCGCCATTTGATATTTTGTTATCGCGATATCTCGGAAACAATAAAAAAATTATGAAAACATTGTGTTGCAAAAATACTCCTCTCTTTAAGATCTTCATTAATGGTTGGTCAAAAAAAAATTCCTCCTCCACTTTGAAAATGGCTGCCATTTAAAATTTTGTTATCGCGATATCTCGGAAACCATAAAAGATTGATGAAAACATTATGTTGCAAAAATGCACCTCTCATTAAGATCTACATTTATGGTTGGTGTAAAACTTTTTTACGTAACGTAACTTTTTTTTTTACCAAAATAGAAAACAAAAACAAACTCTTACATGTAATCGTGGTGAAAAATAAAAGTGACAACAAAAGTCCGAATCGATCAAAGGAAGAGACCAGTAAGGAAAATCCGTATAACATTCGACTGAATCAGGGAAACACAATCCGACACAGAACATTTTTGGCAAGCCGTCATATTCCCGATTTGGAACGGGCATTTTATAAATAAAATGGTGGGTTAAACCAGGTTTATTGATGCATCAACCTCCCGCTTATATGACGACTAACTATAGCTTCTGTGTGCCAAGATTGTGTTAAATGTCAAAGCCATAATATTGTCAGGGCGCACTACGCTATTTCAATACGCCAATGTTTGACAGACCTCGAAAATAGTACTATCAAAATAGTGCCTTTTCATCTGTAGTGACTCCAGCCAATTGATACATGTTATAATCAGCAAGATCATAGCATATTTCTAGGTGAATGACGGAGAGCAAAGAACAATTGAAAAAACATGATTAAGTTGCATAACAAGCTAGAACGGATCGAATGAAATACGAACAAATACCGAAAATTCTCTGTTGCGACTATGTACAAAATTAACCGGAACGTTTCAATGCAATTTCATTTTCTTATTTGACCATACAACATATGGTTTAAATGTATTTATTTTATCGTGTTGGTGATCTGTTAACGGAAAACAAGTTCCCGCACCTAGGAAAATTCATTTCTATATTATTGGAATTTTTGAAATCCCGGAATTTAACAT
>MJUU01020241.1:3741-18130 GCA_002080025.1 Modiolus philippinarum
TATAATCGACAAGTAAAAGAATTGTTAAAAGATAATAACATAAAATTATATTCAACCGAAAATGAAGAAAAATCTAGCGTAGTAGAAAGATGGATAGGTACGATGAAACAACATATGTATAGATATTTTACTGCATCTGGAACATTTAAATACTATGACGTATTAGATCAATTAGTTAAAAACTATAATAATACAGTGCATTCAACAATTAAAATGACACCGGTTGAAGCAAGTAAATCTAAAAATAAATCAAGAGTTTATAAAAATTTATATCCAGAAAAACAAGAAAAAATTAGAAAACCTAAATTTAAAGTAGGTTATCGTGTGAGAATAACAAAGAAGAAGGGTAAATTTGAAAAGGGTTATACAACTCGTTGGACAAAAGAAATATTTGTAATTGTAAAAGTTTTAAATACAAATCCTGTTACTTATAAAATAAAAGATTTAAAAGGTGAAGAAATTATAGGTTCTTTTTATGAAGAAGAATTACAGATAACTAGTTTTTAATTTTTTCATTTCTTCGCTGTACTGCCGGCTATTTTTTTTTTTGGAGAGGGGAGTCAAATTTTTTTATAACTTTTTCTGTGTAACTATTTTCTTTTCGGTGTACTCCAGGGTAATTTTTTTTTAGGGTAGGATGAAGGTGCTAAAGCTTTTTTGTTATTCTATATAAACCTATACTGGTTATGCATATCCCGTGGGCGCAGCAAGGCGGCGGCCACGGGATATGCATAACCTATAACTACTGTCTTTGTTTAATCTTTTTATTTTTTCATCGATGTTATAATTTTACTTCTTTATATATTCCAATGCTAAGAAAAGTACTAATACACCGGTGTACATTAATTCAATTTCTCTGACTTGCATTTCATAACAAATTAACAACAGTGAAGGTTTTCCCCAGTCCTTCTCAGTATTGATAAACATAACTTGACTGACCACTTTAATTCTAATCATTGACATGTAAATTATCATGTCACATGGTTTGCTGATGTTTACATCAAGCCACATGTTTGTCTGTTTTTGTTTATACAGGAAGTAAGTTACACCAATCGAACTCACCCCATCAGTTTATTTTAGGTTTAAAAAATAAATAACAAAGACTGGGTAACTATTAATGGGTAACTTTTTGGGTAACTCGTGGCCGTCACCACGACATCATAGATAGATATGAAATGTCAGTGTCACAAATAAAAACTGACATTTTCAGCTAGATTCGCGTCTTCCCTGATTTGACATTACCGGTTTCGACTTTACCCTGAATTGACCCACTGACAGTGTGACGGGTGCTGTGCACAGAGCAGGACATGCTTACCCTTCCGGGGCACCTGATGTCACTCTTGTTTATTGGGAGTTCACACTGTTAGTGCTTTAGTTTTTTGTGTTGTATATGTAACGTTCGTGTGTTTTGTGGGCATGTGGTGTCTTTGGTCTTCCGTCTTATGGTGTTCTTGCTTTTGCCTTGTCTCTGGACTTTGATTTGTGTAATCTTGTGCTTTGTTCCTTCGGTATTCTACTGCCGTTGTTACTTACGGATAAAAAATTCAAAAATTTGCTGTCTGACTTCGTACATATAATATAAACATATTTTGCTACAAAAATTGGAAAAATGTTGTGAAATGAATTTTTAAGAATTTTTTTCTGGAGATTTATTTAAATCAAATGGACTATAATAACACTGTTATAAAAGGCTTCATAATGCAAGAGTTGAATAACCATTCATTTGTTTGAACGATCAAAATGGTGAGGAAAGATTTTGCGGTATCCGCGGCGACCACAATACACCACGTGAACGTATGCATCAATTGCCGACAAAGCGTGATTTTAGTGGATGATACACTGAAATTTTAACATAGAAAGCAATGGGAGGTTCTACTAAATCTGCAATATCTTCTAAAATACACAATCTAAACTCATTTTTGCATCTTCCCTCATCATCTATGATAGTAAAGTTAACAATTAGTATCAATCTTGACAGTTTAAATTAATGTGAAATTACGTCCCTGGACTTTTGAAAAATCAGTTTTTTTACCATCATTCTCCTGTTTTGTCGATGTAAAATGCCTCAACCCTACACGGTTTTAGTGATAATTTTACATTTCACAGCATAAAATTTTTGCATCTTCCTGCAAGTAGTTGACATGTGAAAGTATGAAAATATCGTGTTTAAAACAGTTTAATTTTTAGTCTAGGCTCGTCCCTTAGAGTGTGAAATTCATCAATTTTTCATCAATTTAATCCAAGATGGCGGACGACCAAACAGGTACGAGATAAAGAAAATTGTATTTTTTTTAGTTAATAAAGTTAATTTAGATTATTTCTTTTCAAAGACTGTTGACTCTCACTAATAATTATATAAATTGGCAAAAAAAAAATAAATAGAAATAAAAACACTTTTGCACTTACTTTATAAAAGCCTGCATCACATTTTGAATTTTTCATCATATATATAGATTTTTTCATACTTCAAAATCTTTTGAATACATAATTATCCTTGATGCAATTTCAAAAATCCGAATTTGGTATTTGTTAAAACTTCAATTGTTAATCAAGGATGTATATTTGTATACGGCTTTGCGTTAATTGGTTTATTAGAGATATCCCATAAAAGTACGAAACGGTTGACGAACGTATAGGGGCCGTTTATTTTTGCAATATTGAAAAAATCAATGGTAGCAAGTTTACATTCCAAATGACAAGTACTGTTTACCTGACTCAATATAAAATTAAGTGCAATCTATTTGCATTTCTATAGCAAATTTTAACACTTTAACAGTCATTAAATCTGGCTCGTATCTCTGTCGCAAAAGTTGGTCATACATACGATATACCTGGGCGACCATGACCTTACCAGACCATGAAGCTGTAGATCGATAATTGAGTTTGACTGAGTCTACAACGTCTTCTTGATTAGTGTTTAGAATAAATTTTTGACATTTATTGATTATAACTTTTTTCGGTAATAAGAGAAGTTTATTTAATGCTATATGGTCATACTATAATAGACAAGAGCAATCTCTTTATAATATTTTACGAAAGGATAAGTTTTGCTTGGAAGCAACCATTTGATAATTATATTATAAAACACAATACTTTGAGAATAAAATAATCTAGCTTAAGAGAAAAAGAAATATAAATCTAAGCAAGTTATATTTTACTGATTGATTGATTGATTGAATATTGTTTAACGTCTACTCAGCAATATTTCAGCTATATCAAGACGAGAACAAGTTTGTTGATAAATAATCACTTTGGGGTATGGAAATGGCCATGGGACGGGAAATTCTGACTGCCACTGGAAAAGTAGGGTGAAATCGTCAAGGGCGGGGAATTTAGCCTTGTAGCCGATCACCTACGGACCACCCCAAAAAGAGCTTGCTACAAGGGTTCTTTAACGTGCAGGAAGCGTGGCATTTCTTCCGACACGTGGACCTGAGTTTACATCCCATCCGAAAAATGGGTTGTGTATTTATTAATCCCGCACAACCACGGAATGGGTCCTATTTCTATATCCCGGGACCCTCGGGGTCAGCCTCCGTTTAGGAGGGGTCACACCCCGCAAGCCGGAGATACTGGGTCCTATTTCTATATCCCGGGGTTCCCTCGGGGTCCTCTGTTAGGATGGCTCATACTCCAAGCTCAGAGGATGCTGCGGGCCTATTCTTCAGCCGGGACCGCGCACGGCGGTATATTTTACTGAAGAAAGATAATGATAAAATTTGAAAAAAATCGTATACAGGCAGTAATATTTTTTTCAAGTGCGCGGGAAAAATATAAGTAAAGCCCTTTCCATGCCAAAATAATAGTGAACGGACTCTTGATGAATTTAAGATCAAGACAAGTAATGATTCATTTGAACTATGTGTCATGAAACCACAATTTCATGTCAAAACTATACGTATCTTTTTTCGAAAATGTTTATATTCTATCTAATGAATTCTAGGAAACATGTATGTACATATTTTGGAATAAATCCATAATTTGACGCCCTTGGCGGAAAAAGCAACGAGATACTTGGAGGAGGCGTTATAAATTAAGGATTGATTGACTGATTAGTAATACGTCCAGTAAGCAGTATTTCAGTAAAATCAGAACGAATGCATTCAAGTTAATCAATTAAAAAATATAAAAGTAAAAGAAGAAATAAATAAAGGTTGATGGGACAACCGGGGGAACGCCGTTTGATTGCCACTGGAAAAGATGAGAACTGGGTAGGGGCAGGAAATTTAGCCTTTTATACCGCCCGGAAGCCTCATCTCCTTACAAAATTTATACTGCATGGAACTTGGCATTTCTCCACATGCACAGTTCGTCTACGATGGTTCACTGTCCGGCTTTCCGTATTATGACCTAACTACCCCGTATGGATAGGCCATTTCCCTATCCATCACCTAGGGACCCGCCCTGAACCTCTGAAGACTAAGCCCCTGACAACCGATCCAGGTGCCAGGCTCTATAATATTGATTAAATTTTGGTATAAAATGTTTCTTTTGTAATAAAAAAATGTAAGAACTACAGGTCGCATTATTATTTAAATAGAAAATAGTAGTGGTGCATTACATGATACCCCGCGACGTTTCACAAAATTTCTAAGTTAAAAGGGGCATAACTCCGGAACTATGTGTACCACTGAACTTAAAATTATACTTGGCCTATGTTTTGTGGTAAACCATTTACATACCACGTGTGAATACACTATGTTACTTCATTTACAAGTTATGAGTACGAAATCCTAAAATTTGCAAAAGTTTCAGGTGGCATAACTCCAGAACATCTAAGACCTCTGAATCCAAAATCGAACTTGAGTTTTGTGGTAAACAACTTGCATACCAAGTTTAAAGATCTTGTGTTATTTCGTTCACAAGTAATCAGTCGGAAACGATCGGGGGACGAACGGACGGACAGACGAACACACGACTGAGGGTATCACATAATACCACGCCACTTCGTGTGGCGGGGTATAAAAAGTAAAACACAGGATGTTTTTATTTAATTACACAGAAGTACTGCTCGATAATTTGCAACCCCCCTCCCCCGACACTGCGATAAAAAAAAATCGAAAGCAAAGCTAATAGTAACTTGTTTATTGTGAAATCAATTGTGATTGGCACAAGTTTTTTCTTGACAGTGTCTTTCTATTCGATTTAATTTCTGTCGGTGATTAAATTGAGAAACAATCAGCAGCATTACATATAAAGATCATTTTTCATATCTTTCTTTCTGGGAAATATTTCAGCCATATCAGTGAAAAAAATAGATATAAAGTTATAAAGGTTTGTAAAATAAGTGTTCAGAAACAACGGCAGTAGAATACCGAAGGAACAAAGGAAGTGATGATTACAAAAATCGAAGTCAAAAGACATGGCAAAAACGGCAACAGAGAAAAACAAAGACAAAACAAGGACGTGAGACAGCCACAGTAGACGGAAATAAAAAAAGACGACATTAAGAACCAAGGCACTCACAGTGTGAACTCCCATGAAAACCGGTAGTGACACCAGGTGCTCCGGAAGGGTAAGCATGTCCTGCTCCACTAGTGGCACCCGTCACACTATCAGTGAGTCAATCCCGGGTAGAGTCAAAACCGGGTATGTCAAATCCATGAAATGTCACGGGGTAAAAAATGCGACATTTAGGAGAAACGAGGGGTGTAACTGACATTAGTTTAAAAATCCATACATCTTGTAATCTTTGAGGATAGTTGTCTGCAAGAAGTGTTGATCCCTCTATAACACATGAAATTACTTGAATTTACATCGCATCAGAACAAAATAAAAATAGAATAATAAAAGATAAATAAATGAATAAAATAATTAAATAAATAAAACATACTTCTTCGTACATATCAAACTTAGAATTTCACGGCCGGATCCTGCTTTCGAAAAGGGAGTTGTCAAATGATTCTAGAAAAAAGAGAGTTTCGGGCTATATTTGCCGTTTTTTTTCTCACTTTTCCCCAAATTATACCATATTTTTTTTCAAAAAGAGGTTCCATCCAACACCCCACCTCGCATCCTCCAAAGTAGACTTATTCACTCTTATTGAGCCTTATTTTACCAAAAACAACAGTTAAAATATCCGAATACAAATGTCACAGTTTATAACGTAACCGACAAACGTAATCACCAATGACACATATCGAAAAGGTCTGTTCGATTTTGTCCTTACATTTATGAAAATGTTTTTTTGTATGGAGGTGCCTAATAAATTATCCTTGAAAAAAGAGAAACTAGTAAACAATCAATTGTTCCTTCGGTATTCTACTGCCGTTGTTCAAAAAAGCGATCTGCCATAGAAACTACCACAACTCTTACAATGGATATACATCTATATTCAACTGGGTACATAATAAAGGATCACATTTGTTATGTTTTGTAATCATAGGTAAAGTTACGTGGAGATATGTATTTCTCGTCGAGTTACGTACTTTTATGGGATATCTCTATTACCCTGTGTCTGGATGAAAAGGTGACTATTAGTAATGTCCACATTGTTGTCTCACCTTTGTCAACTGGTGCGTGTACAGGAGGAACAATAGAGGTGTGCAATTGACAAATTCGGAGTGGTTTATATTTGCAACGGAGAAATCAGCTCCACAATTAAATTATTTATTTTACTTAACGTTTTCTCTTGTTTTTTTCTGTTTTAGCTCACCTGGCTATGCCAGGGTGAGCTACTGCCATCACTTGGCGTCCGTCGTCCGTCCGTCGTTAGCTCACTTTCAAAAATCTTCTGCTCTGAAACCACTGGTTCAAATGGAACCAAACTTTAACTGAATCATCACTAGGGTATCTAGTTTGAAATTTGTTATTTTGTATGTCTTAGGTCAAACAACATGGCTGCTGTTACTAAAAAAGAACATAGGGGTAAATTACAGTTTTTGGCAAATAACTCAAAAACCGTTACAGATATCAAAAATCTGACAAGGTTAAAATAATCAGCATGAAAAGATCTACCCATGCTGAAATTTTGAAGAAAATCTGATGACGCGTCTAAGAGTTATTGTCCCTTTTCCGTAAAATTTTCAAAATTTTGATGTTTATTATTTTTTATTAAAAAAACTATAAAAGATTAGGCATGTTAAGGTCTATATTTTATTGAACACGTTCAAGTTTTCCGACCTCTTCCAAGATGACCGCCAGCGGGGAACTTAGTTTACTATTTGACCTTATGGGAAAATTCATGCAAAGAACTTCTTCTTGAGAACCATCGAATGGATTTGAACCAAACTTGGCATGAATGTTGCTGATGAGGTGCTGACCACGTGTTGTTACTTTGGTGCCGATCCGTCATCCAACATGGCCGCCAGCGGGGAACTAAATTTTAACATTGGACCCAATTGTAAAATGCATACAAAGAACTTCTTTTAAGAACCACTGAATTGCTTTAACCCATACTTGGCATTGATAATGCTTATGAGATGCTGACTTAAGTATCTTTACTTAGGTGCCGATCCGTCATTGTATATGACACACAGCATTGGACCCTATGGGAAATGCGCACAAAGATCTTCTAGAGAACTGCCAAATGGATTTAAATCGAACATGGCATGAATGATGCCTGTCAGGTGCTGACAAAGTGTCACCAGATGTGAACTTAATTTAACAGAAGATCTTCTTCTAGAGAACTGCTGAATAGATTAAAACCAAACTTTGCATACATGATGCTTAGGAGAAGCTGACCAAGTGTTGTTTCTTCGGTGCTGATCCATCATCCAATATAGCCTCCAGCAATGAATTAGACCCTAAGGGGAAATGCATACAAAGATATAATAGAAAACCACTGAATGGATTCAATTTAAACATTGCATAAATGAAACTTGTGAGATTTTGACCAAGTTTGATACTTTGGTGCTGATATGCATAAAAAGATCTTCTGCCCTGAAACTGCTTTAACAATTTCAGTAGAATTTTGATATGATAGTCCTTGGGTGACCCTCTTCAAAGTTTTTTGTTAAATAGCTGCCAGCAGGGAACGTAGATTAACATAGGCCCTTAAAGTTTGGAAACTGCATTCAAAAATCTTCTCTGAAACTGCTTGAACAATTTTAATTCAATTTTATAAAAGTCTCTGATTTTTATGTACATACACCATCAAAGATGGACAATCAGTTTGGAATTATAGTGCTGCATAGGACCCAGGTGAGCGATACAGGCTCTTGAGAGCCTCTTGTTTTTAATTGTAACTCGTATTCTAAATATATATTAATGAGGAACATTGGTCAGTTGTTTCCCCTAATTGATAAAACAGGTGGCACTGCAGGCAATCAGGTCCAAGAAAGAATTATCTTATCTATGATTCTTATAGAATTAACACTGTGTTCATGGGAAACAATTTAATGTAATTGTCTGAAATGAAGCAAAACACTAACAGTTGGACTTATTTATTGTTTTTATTTCATTGGGATATATCCATGATTTTAAAAATTAAAATAAAAAGATGTAATTACATGTAATTTAAAAAATATATCTGAAGACTGTAATCGTATGAGCATCTTCGTGTATTTAACAAATTAGCACATGTG
This sequence comes from Modiolus philippinarum, assembly GCA_002080025.1. NCBI lineage: Eukaryota > Metazoa > Mollusca > Bivalvia > Mytilida > Modiolidae > Modiolus > Modiolus philippinarum. The sequence continues at coordinate 12,267 of MJUU01020241.1, forward strand.
TTGAACTTGAAAAGGCTATCTGTTGGTTTTATTCAATTGTACCTTTTTAAATCTTGCAATACATGGGCAAATGAATACAAATCATAAATTTCGGGTAATAAAGAATTCTGATAAACTTTTTTGTTTATGTTATGTAAATAGCTGTGTATTGATTATGCTCACATCTTATCTCTTAATCTGTCTTGTTTGTCTATTTACATTTGTTGCATAGAAATAAAATACTACATGTAAAAATAAATTTATTATTTTATACTTTCATATTGTTCCCGGCTTTTGGTTCAACTTGAAGAAAGGTTTGAATCAATTTTATTCCAAAATTCCAAATTTTTGGCAAATACCTCTCCTTATCATGATATATCTGTTCAATATATATATATATATATATATCTTTAATTTTAAATATTTTCAACTTGGGGTGGGATCTCGAAGGAATTTGCAATGAATTGTCTTATTTTCATCATATAAAAATATGGTACCTCAAAATAAATCTGGTTATGTGAATTTTTTTTAATATTTTGAATTCATGACATTTTTCAAATTTATCATATTTCTCCAAAAACTAGATCACATTGTAGGATTCCCAATTTATCTTTAATTAGAAAATACTTGTTCGACAATACACATAGAATCTTTGAAGTATGAATTATAAATCTATGATTTTTACATAACTTCATGAATTTATCAACATTTTCTTAACCAATGATTAAATCATCAGTGGAGCATTAGAAAGTTGACATTATTTACACTTTTTGATTTGAGATGGAACTTTATATATGCAAAAAATTAAGAAAAATCCATATGTATTAGCAATATAATAACACCCATAGCTTTTGATTTCACCTCTTGCATGTCCTACTATCTTCTTATTTTTTTAAAAAAAATCCTTAAAACATATTTTGTAAAAAAAAACAAAATAAACTTAATATTGTATGTGTTTTGAATATATATGAGAAATTAACATTTATCAGTGTAAGAAATCAAATACTAATTAAAAATAGCATGTGGTCAATGTTATCTCAGTTTTTATTGCAGTTCACATGGTAATTGCCTTAGTTTTGAATGTTATGTTTGTATTTTCGTCTCTCATTAATAAACAATGCAATGATAGGGCATAAATACAAATGAGACAAAGTCTCACAAATACAATGTAGAACCGACTAATAGAACAACGCTTTTAATGATATTCTTCCTCTTAAAGTCACAATTGAACCTTCAACAATGAGCTATATCTTTTGTTTTTCTGTTGTTTTGTTTTGGTCATGGCTCTAGACGTTGATCGTTGTACTACTTTCCGCATCCTTTGTGCCTTTGGTATTCAACTATCCATTCGTCTACTACACAAAACAGCATTTCATTGCATATCATATGTATTTGATTTCAGTAATTTTGCATGAACTTACATCAAAACTAATATTACCTTTGTTTCTAGGACATAATTTGTAGTCAGGCATATCTATTAGATTATTCAGGTTACTACATGTAGCACGAGCCTTGTGAAGTTTTAGGAGCAAGTCTTTCAATCGCTGCGTTTTACAGCTACAGTTCAAAGGATTCTGATTTAAATCTCTGTTGAAATTAAAGCATATTTATCCGTTATACATTCTAAAACCGTATTAAGCGAATTGCATAATTTAAAAAAAAAGAAATTGCACCTTTTTTACTTCTAAACACTTTCGTTTTTCAGTTTGGTAGGCAAAGCACTTAAGAAGAAAGAGAGCAATTAATCTCGCAAGAAAAAAAAACTGAAGACGTTATTCAGAATATATATTTTTGCAAAATTAATAAGGCAACTATATGCTCTATATACATTTCAGTTATTGTGTACTTGTTCTTGAGAGAATTTCTCATATGGATGCACAACATACTTTCAAATTTTTGCTTTTTTGTTTTTTCGTAATTTCAAATTGATATTTTGACAACATGTTTATTGTGCACACGTCTCATGATTTTATTGTACCAAGTTTTTTTACTGTCGGGTCGATGAGTGTTTTGTGACTGTTTAAGGGGGTAGATCTGGGGTATGGGGAGATAACTCTGTTTTTCACTTTCTTTACCCTTAAATAAATAAAAAGCACTATTTAGGTAAGTATAATTAACATTTCGAAAGTGTTATATTTCTTTCAAACAACACATGAATATTTATTTCTCATGAAAATTAACAGTACTTTAAGTTTTTCATAACGGGGGCATTAAATCTAAATTTTATTCAAAGACATCAAACAATAATGGAAAAATATAAAAATCAGATTTCTTGCAAGGGAGATAATTTAAAGAATAGATTTAGCTATTTTATTGATTTTTACATAGTTTATTCTAAATTCAGAAAAAATGGAACGGTAGATGTTTCTAAAATTTTATTATATCTTTCTTTCTATTCTCAGATTTTTGTGAAAATTAAACGACACATTTATTTACAAGCAGTGTTCAATACTGCTGAAAATTGAGTAAAATTCTCAGCCTATACTGTATTTCAGTTTAAGCTATGAAAATTTTCAAGAATACTTCATGCTTACTTTCACACTTGTTCAAGCTACAGATTTTTGCATTTTAAACAATTTTATATCAAACAGAATTTTAATTATACTGTATTTTCTCCACCAGAATCAAATCCTGAGCGGACCAAATAATATGAGGAAACAGGGTATCTTTGATTACCTCTACATAGAAAACAGATATAAACAACAATAAAAAAAAACAAAAAAAAAACGTTCCATTGCTTTGTTTTGCCATGAGTTTGTAGAGACTTTGTCTCATTTACATTTACTCCATAATCCCTTCATTGTTAACTAATAACAAAAGCTTTTGAGTGTAAAATAATACATAATCCCAAATATGTTTAAGACAGACGAGATCCAGAAACTTACAGTCGAAATATAGTATTTGAAATGCCATGTTTACCATTGACGATTTCAGTTATTTTTTACATTGCTTGTTTGATATATTTTGTCAATTGTCTAATTGTACCGTATAGCGGGTAATTTTTGCGGTTGCCCAATTTCGGGATTCGTTCTTCATTGTTTAATCGCACATCTATTGATGTATTTTCTTCATTAATTTTTCTACAAATATACTAACCTTCTCTTCATTATTTTGGAGAGCGTGGGGGAAACCACCTATAAATACAATAACGAACAAAAAATTGCGCACAAATGGTCAAAGGGAAATTACTCCTTGAAGTTTTCAAAAAGTACTTCTGGTCAATTAACTTTTGTATTAAAAAACTTAAATGTCAATGATTAAATTAGTATATCAAATTTCACATAATACTTTTAAGGATTCAATAATACAACTTCTGTCCTTAAATTCTAAAAACATACATTCACATATGTATCAAGCTCTGATTGTTTGAATTGTTTATTGGCCACCTAAAACCCTAATAACAATGGAAGGATATGGAGTAAATACACATGAGACAAAGTGTCTACAAAACATGGAAAAACAGACAGAGGAACAACGCTTTTAATGTTGTTCTTCATCTTGAAGTCACCATGAAGTCTCAACAATGAGCTATGCTCATACCTCATAGTAAGTTCAGGACGGCCCCAAGCACCGGTTTTAGCAGAATTTTTTGCTGAATGTCGAACAACGCTACATCCATGTCTTTTCTGGTCATGGATGCGGGGTTTGTAAACAAACATTCATTAAACTGACAAAGCGCTCTTACAATCACTGTCATCCGTTGCCTAACAGAAGCACCAGTGTCTTCAGCTAGTGGACGATAACAACATAAAGACAAACACAGGTTTCTCATCAAGAACTGATTTTTTAAATACAAACTAGTTATTTTGTATATAAAACTCTCATTTTAGTGATGTGGCACTATGTCAGGTTGACAGATGTAGACAATAAGTGTATTGTTATTCACATTCTAGAAGGTGATTGGTCTATTTAAGTACTGAATTACGTTTTGTCGTTGCCTAAAATAACTTTATAAGTTGAACACGAAAGAGGGATGTTGTTGATATATTTACTGAGTGGGAATAAATAAAAGGCGTAGATTTGATGAATTCAGACTATTTACGACTTAAAAGGCTGGATAAACAATATTGTTTTCTAGTTCAATTTACGGTTAAGCTTTCGGGTATATTGATTAATACTTTGTACACCTCTCTTCATTTAAGGCGGATGCACTGCAGTTTACCCTGATTCTTTTAACAACTTGAAGTGTCAATGTCATCAATGTCACAATTTTCTCAACTTGACCTGGAATTTCAAACACAAAATGCCGCCTGACATATAACCATATCGTCAGCCATGTTGGGAGCTATAATGTTTTTTTCACATAAAATTTCTTTATTCATATATTTACTTTTGTTAGTTTAAAGCATCGAGTACGAATACCTTACGCATCGTCTCCACGTTAACGTCAGTATATATTTATACACAATGGGTTAGTCTTTGTAAGTATATTACAACTAATTTTTTCTGCTACGGAATACCATAATTCATAAAATTCACAGTTCATTTTTAATAGATTCTCTTACAAAACAAATAAATCGTTCAATTTGAACAAAAGAATATAAAAAATAAGTCTTAAAATTTGGCAAAAAATGTACATGACACGAAAAAAGGCGTAACAAATATATCTAATTTACCCAATGGCACAACTTTCCGCTTAAAATCAAAATACTTACAATTCTGAGAGCTGACTTAAATCATCAACAGTTCTCGGTTCTATTTCTGTTATGAAGTTACCTGGTAAGTACCTAAAAATTGAATCATTTAGTAAATAGCGGAAGGGGGTCGATAACAATTTCAGATTTCAAGAAACCAAACAAACAAAAAAGACACATTTCTTTTATAACTTGCACATTCATTCAGGATTCATCACTACCTACATTCAGCTTATGTTTGATTTTATTATCGTTATGAATCTAAATGTAAATTTCAAAGCACGATATACATTCATCCATTGAACTTTAAAAAAAGTATAGATACGTATTAGGCATAATAATTCCATTATGTAACTTTTCTACTTCGAATACCGTCGTTTCGTTTCTATGATGTCATATTTGTGAAGAATTTGAAACGGAAATATGTTTAGAAGTGGAATTCTCATACTGTTAATTTATTTTCTGCAGATGCGTATTTCGACAACTTATGTCTCTTCAGTGCAGATCAAACATTTGGGAATGCATACACCGAAATATTTGTAAACGCTTACAGAGAACAATTACCAAAAGGGTCTAAATAGTAAAACCAAAATCATCCGAGGACAGAACTATGCGATAGGGAGATCCTCCTTAGTTTTAAACAAAATTTTCTTAAATTCAGATATTACAAATTTCCAAATAAATCGGTTTTCGCACCAGCACCGAAGTACTGGCTACTGGGTTGGTGAATACCCTCGGGGACTAACAGTCCACCAGCAGAGGCATCGGCCCAGTGGTAATAAATAACAAAATACCGAAGTTACTGTTAATTTATTTTCTGCAGATGCGTATTTCGACTGCTTATGTCCATTCAGTGCAGATCAAATCAAAACATTTGGGAATCCATATACCGAAATATGTGCAAAAGATGACAGAGAACAATTACCAAAAGGATCTAAATAGTAAAACCAAAATCATTTAAGAACAGAGATATGCGAGAGGGAGATACTCCTCAGTTTTAACAGAATCAATTACTTCAAAGCATTATTTACAATTTAAGGATGGTCACTCCTCAGGTTTTACAACTGCCTCTTGACTTTCGGAATTCTTTGATTTTATTCATCACGATGCATTAGAAAATTCTGCACACTGCCCCCAACTTTTCTTTTCAAAATATGATTGTATACAGCTTAAATAGACTTTTGAAAAAAATTTATGGAATTCTTGATATTCCTTCATTTCATTTCAAATGTTGATTGCCCTAATACAAAG
>MJUU01020241.1:24807-48271 GCA_002080025.1 Modiolus philippinarum
AAAAGTGGCCGCCATTTCCAAGATGGCCACCGAAATACGTTAAATTTTCAACTTTGTCCGATTTCAACGAAATTTGATTTCTAGGTAGATTTTGATGCTACGAACAAGATGGAATCATCGAATTGGTTGCCAGGGGCGACATCAGCTATTGCTTGCAATTGCAAATCTAGTTATTATACTTTTTTTTCCTAGAATAATTTTGTCCACGCGAGTTCTCAGAGTTGGCCGAACAGAATCACTTGATACTTGGCACAAAGTTGGATCACCATATGAAGTTGTGCATGACGGTGAAAAAATTTTCAAAATGGCCGCCATTTCCAAAATGGCCGCCAAAATACGTAAAAATTGGATTTCAACGAAAATTGATTTCAAGGTAGATTTTGACGCTGCGAACAAGATGGAATCATCAAATAGGCTGCCAGGGGCGACATCAGCTATTGCTTGCAATTGCAAATCTAGTTGTTTTTATTATTATTATTCTTTCTTTCTTTCTTTTTCTTCTCCCGCAAGTGTGTCCGCCCTCGTTCTCAGCCATCTTACCACCGATCTTAATGAAACTTGACATAGTGATAAAGGACCATGTGTAGATGTCCAATCTGGTCTTGAAATTTCCAAAATGGCCGCCAATGCTATGGAAACTGAAAAGGGGCGGTAAAATTATAAGTGCTCCAAATTGGATGAAATTTTACAGGAAGATTGTACAAGTTGTGTAGAACATATTTTTGGGTCAAAATTTTTCAAAATAGCGGCCGTTACCATGGAAACTGAAAAAAGGCGGGAAAATTAGAAATACTCAAAATTGGATGAAATTTTACAGGAAGATTGTTCAACTTTAGAACATGTTTTTGGGTCAAAATTTTTCAAAATGGCGGTCGTTACCATGGAAACTGAAAAAAGGCGGGAAAATTAAAAGTGCTCCAAATTAGATGAAATTTTACAGGAAGATTGTACAAGTTATGTTGAACATATTTTGGGGTCAAAAGTTTTAAAAATGGTGGCTGTTGCCATGGAACTGGAAAAATTGGGGAAATTAAAAGTGCTCCGAATTGATGGGAGTTCGTTTGGGAGACTTTGTGTTTGCATCCAACCACAGTTATTACTTGTTTTTTTTTCGAAATAAACAAGCGACTACCAAAAAAATACTAGTACACAAAGAAACAAGTTTTCTTTGATGGGAATGTTCGTTTTCAATAAAAAAATTCTTGGATGTAACATAGTATCTTCTTTAAAAAAAACTAGTATACTTTAAAATTATTTACGTCGTTCTGTATACTTAAAATTGTAGTTAATAAATAGATAAAATAAAATAAAAATGAATAGAAAGTAAGTGGGATCGGTAAAGAAATCTTAACATTTTTCCTTTTAAAGTTTTTAAAATTTTATATTTGGATGCCTGAAAAACTTATATTGGATTTAAATGTTTGAAGCGCTGAGCATGTACACTGCACAAGACATACGTAAGAAAACTTCAAAACTTTATCAATAAAGTAAAATATTACTTCTGCTTTTATGCTCTTCATGATTTAAATTGATGACCATTTAGATATCGAGTTCTATCTTTAAAAAAAATCCAAATTACATAAACAAATTAAACAATAAATTATGTAATGTTGTACACATATTTCAAGGAATAATCAATAATTAGAAGCCTAAGAACAAGTGGAAAGCCATTTTCCAAAGTTAAGTCAGATAGAAGTGTTCATAACCAAAAATTAAAAAAATGCATTAAACAGAATGATGCCCCATTATCTTTTAAACAGCAAATTTCTATAAAACGCAAGGAAATATTCATGTTAGACATGTCTCACTACTGAAAAGGTGAATGCTTCCGGACTTCTGGTCCACCAGCAATGGCATCGACAAATACATCTATAAATATATATTTCATGAAAAAACTGTCAACACAAAAAGATTAAAAATGTCAAAATCATTTACATTAAAGAAACTTTTTATACTTACAAGTATGTCAAACAGAAAAGACCATTGAACAACCCTGTTATGTCTTCTATGTTAATTGATGTTAATATTCTGAAATATGTATCAATATTTAAGAAAAACATATTACTTTTAATTTCAGAATGTTCTTTAAAACACGAGTTGAAAAATCGTAAGAAATTTGGTTAGTATATTTCATTAGGTCTTTTTACCGCTTGCTCGAATATTATTTGACATGAATACTTTGTGGAAGCTGTATACTGAGGGTTCATAATTTAATTGTCAGTTGGTAATAGGTCTGGAGCTGGCATGTCAGTTAACTGCTAGTAGATTTTTTGTGATTTCATGTTTATGTCCGTATATTTAGTTCTTTCAGTTGCTAACTGAATGTTACTGTTGTTACGATTGTTTTTTTTTATTTATCACATTGGCTATAGGGGGAAGGTTTGGATCCAATAAAAGTAGTTTAACACCGCCACAGCAGGTTTGCGCCTGTCCTAAGTCAGGAAATTTATTAATAATAAGAAGAAGGGAAACGGGGAATGTGTCAAAGAGACAACGACCCTAAGGGGAGCAATAACAACTCAAAGCCACCATATGATCTTCAATGAACGGTGAGGAAACCCCACACCCAACGGTAGGTCGGAGTTGGCCCCTAAATAAAAGAGTAATCAAGTTCAGCGAAATAAGCATCTTCCTAGACTCCGATAGACATAAAGTGAACTAACTAGAAAACAGACAAGACACACAAAGGCTTAATAAATTTCCTGACTTAGGACAGGCGCAAACCTGCTGCGGCGGGGTGTGTGTGTCTTGTCTGTTTTCTACTGAGTTTACTTTATGTCTACAGGAGTCTAGGAAGGTGTTTGTTTCGCTGAACTTGATAAGTCTTTATTAAGGGGCCGACCCTGACCTGCCGTTGGGTGTTGGATTTCCTCGCCCTTCATTGAAGATCTTATGGTGGCTTTGAGTTGCTATTACTCCCGTTTGGGTCGTTGTCTCTTTGACACATTCCCCGTTTCCCTTCTTTTTTTCTATTTTATTTTCCCAATCACAAGATACTAAAGAGGCCATGGAAATAATACAGGATCAATATAATGTATCGGAATCAGAAATTGTTGACTTATTTATCGACGGTTAGGTAATTTTGAGCAGATTCAAAATATGAATGTCGTATTTGTCGGATGAGTTAAAAGGTCGATATAAGTACTAGTCGCTAAAAAGAGAATTTAGGTTTCTAAGAATGTTGGTAAAAATAAGGACAGCACACGTCAATTGTCTTGCTTTGAGACTGCATGTTAGCTTTGTACGTATTCTCTGTATCAGATATGTGATTTGGATCTTTTCTTCTGTATTGCACTTCTAGCCTGAAAAGCCATTAGAAGAACATGTTGGCATGCAGACAAAAGTATCAGTAACTTCGGTATTTTGTTATTTAGATAATATTCGACAATAAACCATTTCGAGTATTGCTTTTATAGTTAAAAATAACTGAATACCGAAGTTACTGTGAACTTAGTTTCTGCATTTGCGAATTTTGAAAACTTATGTCTCTTAAATGCAGATAAAATTTAAACGTTTGGAAGACCCTAAGAATGAAAGATGTTAGAAATCTGAAAGAGAACAAATACCCAATATGATCTAATTGGAAAGCCAAAATCAGCTAAGGACAGAGCTTTACAAGAGGGAGGTTCTCCTAAGTTTTTAACAAAAGTTACAAATATTAGATATTATTGCATATCAGTAGAAAATCTGAAATTCTATTGGCCTAAAATCAATCACATGACATTCTCTATCTTGCGGTATTGATGCAATCGGTCCAAAAAATATGATATGGACCGATAGTTGCAGTCAATACCAGATATGGACCGGTAGTTGCAGTCAATACCAGATATTGACTGATCGGTTGAATTGTGACGTCAATTTAAGAAGAGTTTAGTTTAACAAACGTTAAAAGTGTTCTCTGGTATACTAGTTAACTGATCATTAAAGAAGTGGAATATTTTAACTTTATAATAGATATTTATTTATGAGAAAAAAATCACATTCATTGCAGTTTTTCATTTTGCAAATAAATAAAATAGAAAAAACGTTACGCTTTTAAACACTCTCAAACAGAAAAATAAAACAAAATGAATAACAAACAATGTCATTTATTAGGTTTACTCAATGCAATAAACATAATAGTAATTGATGTATACGGCAATATCATAAATAGACTGCCCTCGAGGCCATGGTATGGACCAGAGAAATGATATGCCCGCGCCTTCGATTTGGGCCATATCATTCCTCTGGTCCATACAATGGCTCTCGGGCGGTCTATTTATTACGATATTGTCGTATAAATCAGTTACTATTATAATTACAATGAGGGGGGTGACACGGGGGTCTGCCCTCCCAATTCCCAGATTTTTTCGACCTTTGTTCCCTATTCCCACATTTTTCCCCTTTTTCCCTAATCCCACATTTTTTTTGGCTATTCCCATTTCCCACATTTTTACATTTTGAAACACAAATAACATCAACACTTTTATTTGCCAAGATGTTCCATAAGTTCTTCCATCATAGGAAAATACCCTTACAAAAGTACCTAAATTCTGTGCACCACAATACATTAACTGGGAACAAAATTTTAAACGTTTAATGGATGCTGCGGAGGACTAGAAAACAGATTGAGCGTGAATAAGATGAAGACCTTGATTCTTTTTGTGATTGGATTAAGGTTGTGAGGTCTATGATCCCAAAACGAATCAATCAACTACAAGGGTCAATGAGAACTAAATCAACATAAATTTGTGGTGTTGCTAGATATTTGTCCTTCATTCATGACGAATATTCCGTTGTTCCTGCAGATAAGGTCCATAATAACATCTTTTTTATCTGTAAAAATAATTACAGCGAAAGAACTTGGAATTGGTCATTCTCAGAGCGATCCACCCTACACAGCCACTACGTTGTCTAAGGAGGACATATTACAGTCATAAATTTGATTGCTCTCCTTTGATTGCTCTCCTTTGGCCACGGATGAAGACAATAATCTCCACTCTTTATACTGGATACACAAATTAAACTAATGCCTATACAAACAATGGTGCAAAATGTTCTACAAAACCTATTTCTAAGCTGTTAACCTCCATCTTGACATCTGTAAAAAAGGCCTTCAAATATATTTTGATACTTACTACTAACGAAATATGAATGTTGAAAAACTAAAGATGTTCTTGACATCTTGATTTCTAGGTCATTTCAAACTATAACAGCTTTTTTTCTTGACTTCTCTGCACTTATATACTACCATTTCTTATGAACATTGAAATCTCGGCTGTTTCTCCCATGAGAAAAGTGAACAGAGATATAAGTGCATTGTTATAGGTAGATACCAACCATACTTTGTGAAATACGACAACGAAAGTGAGAAAAAAAATGTACAGAGAAAGAAGTGATTAAATGTTAGTCTTTGCAATCCACAATATATTTGTAAGTTTTAAAAGACTAAAGAAATTCCAATGCGCATCAACTTTGCATCTCTTTCAGATGATATGTTTCTCCACTGAATGGAGACTGAACAAATTGAAGGGGTTTTTCAAACTAAAGGTAAAAAATAAGCGCAATCGTTTTAGTTTAGCCTCTGTTATATAAATAATACTTTGTCACTAAACAACCTTAGCTTTGGTAATTTCCCTAAACTTATCTAACAAAAAGAGCTCAAAATTAAAGATGCCTTAACACTTTCACATCGGCCTTGTTCCTTGACTATCATCTTGAAATTGACAACAAATGTAGACTTAAAACTAGGTTGTATCACAAACGCAATAACCTCACTTTTCCAATAGTCAACTTCCCCTTTCTTTGTAGCACCGGCAACATTCAAACAGCACCAACATATTCAGCTTTTTTCTCCAAACTTATTCGCTACTCAAAAGCATGTGGTCCATACAGTAACCTTCTTGATAGAGCCTGGTTGTTCTCAAACAGGTTTCTTAAACAAGGGTAGGTTACCAATAACTTGAAGTCATCAATGCACAAGTTTTACGGTCGACATCACAATCCTCTGGATCACTATGGGATATTTGTTATCAAGGGCTGCCATGCATTATTCTTGTAAATTATGGTTGAATTTGCTTCAGTACGTTTTCAGAGGAAATAATCAAAATATGATTTTCTTAAATGCTAAAATGTTGAATTAATATTCCATGCTGCCAGCCTTGTCTTCTTGTCTGGAAGACTCATAAGAGCAATCATTGTAAAGCAAGCATCTATACATCATTCCAGTACGTATTGGCCAAATTTACTTGAAAAATTTCATAGCAGCTGTTAAAATAATTTTTTTGTCTCATTTCCAGTAAAACTATGTTCCTCGCTTGCAGTCATCTTTTTTAGTGGATCACAGAGAATGAGTTTTTTTTTTTGTAAAAGACCTTCTATACATTATTCCTGTAACGTTTGGTTGAATTGCCTCTGTGTTTCCAGAGGAGATTATCAAAATATGATTTCCGTAAGGGTCTAGTGTTAAGCTATGTATTACGCTGGTGGCCGTGTATTTTTGTCGTATCCGAAATAAATAAGCACACTTCGTAAAGGACCTTCCAAATATTATTCCAGTAAAGTTTGGTCAAATTTGATATTATACTTTCAGAGCAGTTTAATGAAAACAAGTGGCTTTCAAGAGCTTGTATCACTCACCTGGACCCTGGCTAACACAGACAGTTTTTCTTAAAGGATCTAAATTAAACTATGATTACACTTTGGCTAGGTTTATTTCTCAGAGGCAAAGACCCTTTAACGTGTTTCAGTTGGGTCAAACTTTGGTTCCATCTTCTGCAAGGATCATCAAAGGACTATTGTGGCTTAGTTTGGTTCCAACTGGCTAAGCAGTTGCAGGGAAGATCTTTAAATGCATTTTCATATAGGATCAATGTTGAATTATGTTTACTGCTGGCCTTTATCATAGATGTAGCACGGACATACATGTAAAAACGCCTTTTTTGCATGGGACCACCTAAAGTCTATTGTGGCCAAGTTTGGTTCCAATTGGCTCACAGGAGGAGATTTTTAAACGTGTTTTCGCAAAGGGTCAAATGTTAAAATTATGTTCCCCGCCGGCGGCCAACTTGGATGTAGCGAGGACCTAAAAACATTTTGCAGGGGACTTTCAAAAGCCTATTGTGGCCAAGTTTGCTTTCAATTGGCCCAAAAGTTTCAGAGACGAAGATCTTTGAATGAAAAATTTGGACGGACAACAGACGAAAACTGATGGCAAAAACTCACCCTGGCTATAGCCAGGTGAGTTTATGATGTTTTACAACGGAGTCCAATATGTTATACTATGCTATGCACTGGCGGACATGTTTTAAACGGATCAGAATAACGTACATTAGTACTTTTTGTAAAGGAGTTGCCATACATCTTTCCTGCAATGTATGGTCAAATTTATGTGTCAGTAATATAATAAAATGTTATATACACAACTATACATGTGGTACTTGCTATATCATTAAGTTCTGCTGAGTAGTATCAGAGGAGTTGTGTTGAAAAAAACTTTGTGATGAATAGACAGACAAGCATAACAGAAAGTTGGGGATACATGATTAACCTTATCAACGGTCATTGTTATTTTGTCCAAGAGCTGAAAAATATCAATTCAAGGTAAACAAGAGGATACCATGAAGATAAGACACATTTACATGGCTGTTTAGGTTAATGTTCACTGCTCACTCAAGTCAATGATAGTGAATAAAATGTGACCAAGTAAAATAGATTAAAATAGCCTCTTTAATATGAAGGAAGTCTTCAACCGTTGCCTTCTAACAGATGATTCGAAAAGATTAATCACGGGTACAATAGACTTATGTTCATTGTCCTTCACTGTCATCATTGCTGTGTTTATCAAGCGACTCTCTACGGATTTCTTCAAAGTTCTTTATGTGAGAATAATTTCATTCTCTCTACCAATTAATTTCTAGAAAAGCTTAACAGAAACAAGAAGATTTTGCGACGCATATTATAGGAATCCACAGGAACAACCAAGAGGTTGATCTTGTGATAAAAGGCCTTCAAAAAGCGACCACTTTTGATTTTTTAATCATTATTTATTTTTTAAGGTAGTTAAATTTCCCATTTCCCACATTTTTGTGATTTCCCACTTCCCGATTTTTTTTCATCATTTTTCCCATTTCCCTAAATTTTTTACCCCCTTTTCCCATTTCCCAAAACAGTGTCATCCCCCTCTACAATGTTCGAGATAGAATCGGCTTTCGGATCAGCACCGAAGTTGGCGATATACATCTTTGTTCTCATAAACCATTGTTATTGGATATCAGTTAAAAATTCTTACATTTCATTAGTTTAATACTAATCAGCTGACATGTACAATTATGGAGTATGGAAAGCGCTGGTCCGATTTTCTGATATTGACGGTCAATATCGGCTGGAAATCGGACCGCGGGATTTGAGTTGACTTTACTTGTATAATGCGCATTTTAACTTTTACGTTAATAAACAAATGACAGCAAACAATTAATATTTAATGTCAATGTTTTTAACAAGTACAGTAGCATTATTTTACAAATGTTTAAAAACTAACGATTTGAAGTCAATTCAGAAAAGCAGTTTGAAGCATAGAGACTTCATTTGAAAAGATTAATCTTATTTTCTTTTAATATTTGAACGTTGTAGCTGAGAAGGAAGTCACTTTCGACATTAAGGTAGCTGTGGCTTTAATATATGTCCTTTTGCATGTTTTACAGAATTTGCGTATTTCAATAATATTCTTTTATTTGTTGAATAAAGCATCAGGTCAGTGCCTTTTTGTTGTATAATATAGATTAATATTTCATTGATGCAATAAACACAATAGTAAACGACATAAAAGGCAATATCACAAAAATTAGGCTGGCCTCGGGTTGTGATATGGACCAGGAAACTGATATGACCCTCGCCTTCGGTTCGGGTCATATCAGGATCCATGGTCCATATCAGAACCCTTGGGCAGTCCAATTTTTGTGATATTGCCTTTTATGTCGTTTACTATTGTGTTTATTGCATCAAAGAAATATTAATCTATATTATACAACAAAGAGGCACTGAAAGTTTCCGGTAAATTAGATACTAAAATTTATGATAAAAGGGATGATTTTTCTTTTCCCATAGTTAATTATCCATTTCTGGATGGCGATGTTCCATTAGCGCCATCATATGGTGTTTACATATCTCAACTTGTTCGTTTTGCTCGAGTATGTAATAACGTTTGCGATTTTAATGAACGGAATCTTTTCATAACTGTAAAACTATTACATCAGGGTTTTCGTTATCACGACCTAGTTAAACCTTTACTAAATTTTGTCATCGATATAAAGACTTAGTTCATAAATACAATGCAACCTGTAAACATCTAATCAAGGCTGGTATTTCACATCCCTTATTTTACGGTAATGTTTTACATAAGAGTAAAAAATACTTAAACTCGCCTAACAAACTTATAAAACATTTAAATCGTCTAATTCATAAGGGTTATAATTACGGTATTGTCGTCAAGTCATTACGTATGGCCTTCTTTGGTATTAACATTGATTTTTTGATAGGGTCTTTGTAATTAAACTAAACACATTCTAATTTTCTAAAATCTGTATTGCATGGACACGGGTTATGTATTCCGGTATATACATGAAATCATTATTCTAAACTCCTCACAGGAAGGGATCTTGGTGGAAGCTGTATACTGAGGGTACATAACTTACTTTGTCAGTCGGTGATGGGTCTGGAGCTGGCATGTCAGTTAACTGTTAGTAGTCTCTTGTGATTTCATGTTTTTGTCCGTATATTTAGTTCTTTCAGTTTCATTTTTCACAATTGACTCAGTCCTGTTGCCAACTGAATTTTACTGTTGTTACGATTGTTTTTTGATTTATCACATTGGCTGTAGGGGGAAGGTTTGGATCCAATAAAACTAGTTTAATCCCGCCGTAGCAGGTTTGCGCCTGTCCAAAGTCAGGAATTTATTAAGCCTTTGTGTGTCTTGTCCTTATTCTAGTTAGTTTACTTTATGTGTATAGGAGTCTAGGATGATGTTTATTTCGCTGGACTTGATTGCTCTTTGTTCAGGGGCCGACTCCGACCTGCCGTTGGGTGTGGGGTTTTCTCGCCGTTCATTGAAGATCTTATGGTGGCTTTGAGTTGTTATTACTCCCCTTTGGGTCGTTGTCTCTTTGACACATTCCCCGTTTCCCTTCTTTTTTCTTTTCAATGCCATTTACTGTTGTGTAATTATTACATAGGTACAGAGATAAGGATAAATATAATTAAATATAAATGAGTAATAATATGTATCACAAACAGATTACATTGTAAAACAGAACACATGATATAGATGATGAATTAATGGTACAGAAATAGGAACTAATAACAGAGTGTGTCCGACAAATGAAAAAAACCAATAAGGTCTATATGTTACCAAGGAGTTACCATAGATCTATTCATTTTCCGGATAACACATACTAAGTTTTCTGAATTTTGAAACTATAGAACAAGACATGATTTCTTGAAATTTCATTACATTTACTCTTGTTCTTGAATTTTTATCAATATACATGTATAATTTTCTATAATCTTTTAAGAATTCACATTATAGGATATAGTGAAATTCATCTCCTATTTCATATGAAATGCATAACAGTGAAAGTCCTTACTGTTATTCTTCGAATTATTTTTTTTAATTCTTTTTGGTCCGCCGCAATAGCCGTGAACGCGACATATCATTTCGATACTTGATGTGACAAATCGACATCAATGTTTGACCTCAATACTCACGCAAGCATACGAAGCTAAATTTAGTAATGGAGTTATCTGCCCCGTAACCAAAGACCTTATTAGCGGAGAAACTCGGAAACCGTAAAAGATAGCTGATAAATGAAATGGGAAAATGTTCCTTGGATCATGACGGAACTTTGTTGCATATGGACCGAAACTGTACGGTATGGTATTTATGAGTTATTGCCCTTTGAAAAATTTTGAGTTTTCGTAATAATATATTTCTTTTGAAATGGTAAGTCGTAGAGGCCTAAAACCTGCACCATTGATCATGACTACACTTGAGCTTCAAAATGATGCAAAGGTCAAAGGACAACTTTGACCTTGCACCTTGTTAGTGGATAAACTCGGAAACCGTAATAGATAGCTTATTAAATGTAATGGGTAAAATGTTCATTTTCACGAGACGCAACTTTGTTACATTTGGTCCGAAAAGATTTGTATGAGTTATTGCCCTTTGAAAAATTTTGAGTTTCCGGTAATGCTAAATACTCCAAAACAATAAAACGTAGAGACCTAAAACCTGCACCATTGTTCATGATAAACCTTGATCTTTAAAATGATGTCAAGGTCAAAAGTTAATTTTGACGTTGACCTTTGACCTTGAACTTTGTTCGTGGATAAACTTGAAAACCGTAATAAGCGAGCGAAGCTCGCTCTTTATGGTAGAAATGTGGTAAAAATGGCTTTTTGAAATAGCTATAGATTTCATATGACGCTGCTCAAATCTTTCGTCAAATATCGTCACCATCGAACTCTCGCGTGACAATTCTTCCAACATGGCGACTTCGAACTCTCGTACCTGGCGTGAACAGGGCGTGAATAATTCATTGCAAAAAATCGGCAGAGTTATGTTATATATTTACTGCTGTTGGCTTTAAACATGATAAATGCA
Source organism: Modiolus philippinarum (assembly GCA_002080025.1). Classification (NCBI taxonomy): domain Eukaryota; kingdom Metazoa; phylum Mollusca; class Bivalvia; order Mytilida; family Modiolidae; genus Modiolus; species Modiolus philippinarum. Next base: position 36,443 of record MJUU01020241.1, read on the forward strand.
AATGTTATTTTTTCATTTTCCTGGTTCGAGAACTCAAGTCCTTAGTAACTGTTGCTATGTAGCCGTAATATTTGTCGCATTCTATAAAAGTAAAAAAAAAACAGCCAGACCACCTGTTTTAAGTGCCCACGTCTCACTATTTTATAACGCCAATTTTTCTTACATTCGACTTGATGAGTACCCTGTGTTTGTCTATATGTTGTAATCGTCAACTAGCTTAAGACACTAGTGCTTTTGTCGGGCAAAGGATGACAGTGATTGTAAGAGCACTTTGCCAGTTTAATTGATGTTTGTTGACAATCCCGCACCCATGACCAATGAAGACATTAATGTAGCGTTGCTCGACAATTAGCAAAGAATTCCGCTTAAACCGGTGCTAGGGGCTGTCTTGAACTTCAACTTACTATGAGGTATGAGTGCTCATTGTTGAAGGCCTCATGGTGACTTCAAGATGAAGAACAACAATAAAAGCGTTGTTCCTTTGCTTGTTTTTTCCATGTATTCGTAGAGACTTTGTCTCATGTGCATTTACTTCATATCCTTTCATTCACCATTCAAGATTTATGATAATAAAAGCGCTGTAGATATCCACAATGTTTATTCAAGAGTGTTCAATATGCGTTCGTTTCGATCATTTAAAAAAAAATTCAGTCCATCGATCGGTATGTTATTTCAATTGTCACTTTTCACTTCATTTTTGTTCTTAATACTAGTATAGCCAACTACACGAGAATATTGAAACAAACGTTTAAATTAGCATAGAGCAAATAAATCAACACAAAACCTTTGCCAGGAAACGCAGATGTCACGACAACGTAAATGAAGATGGCGCTAATTTAGACAACAAATGCAATCATCTATCAAAAATGTGTCCATGCAACAGCTCCAGTTGAATTCACTAAAGGGGAAATTACTATATAAAAGACAAAATGTCTTACCTTGAAATTAATATATCCGTTTCCTTAGCCTCCATAATCCTGTATAATGTGATATTGACAAGTATATTTGACTGAAAACTTTCAAATTAAATGGCATTACACTAACACCATAATGCTCAAATGATTGTGAAAATTGTCAGTCGTCAAATAAGAACAACTTAGCGTCTGCTAGTGCTACACCTGAAATTTACACATCACATTTCAAGGACCGAAAACTACATAAAAGTGCTGTTAAGATTGCAATGCATATTGAGGTAGCACATACCTGGTTTACCTGGTGAGGGTCCTCATGGGGGTCCTAGGAATCAAATAATCATTAAATTTTTGCCTTGGTAATCAAATAATCATTAAATTTTTATCTTGGTAATCAGTAAATTTTTAGCTTAGTATTCAAAAAATATATAAAAATGCAAGCTAATCATCAAATAATCATTAAATAAATGCTCTCGTAATCATATAATCATTAAAAAAATACCCTGATAATCAGGTAATCAAGAAATCCATGACGGGCCTCCCTGGTTGTAGAGACCTCGTATAGGTTATCTAGCCTCTCTGGCCCTTATAGATATTGTATTTCCATATATTATGAACTGGTGATATATATGTTGAGATCGTGAATTATGAATAAAAAAGATTGAGTGTAAATTTGAAATTTGAATATTTTTCTCTGAATGGAAAAATGATTGTTAGTGTTGTTTTTACATCACTTTCCAAGTGATGTAAAAACAACACTATAAATTTAAAAAAATACCGAAGTTCCTAAATATTTCCACTGCTTTGTAATTTATCCAGGTCAGACTAAATATTTTTTTTTGAAGAATTTCAAGTTGCACATGTCTCAAAGGTAATCCTCTTGTTATTGACGTTTTCTTCCTCTATTCTTTGTTTTTAGCTCACGTGGCCTAAAAAGCTACATGAGCCGATATTGCAGAACATGGGGGTCTGGAAAAGCTGTTTGTCGAAGCCAGAATATTTATTTCCGAAAATTTGAGAAACAGAAATGGAATAAATATTTATTTTCTTTTTACCATACAAGAAGGTGTATGCAAGAATATTTATTTTCAGTTTTAAGTAAGCCCCCGTTATCCCCTAAGTTCAATATTTTATTGAAGTTTTATCTCTCATGAAATACATAAAACAGAAGTTTTATCTCTCATATAGTACATAAAACATGTGAAACAAATTTAAAAAATAGCACAATACTAACATTTTCTGAACAGAATTTCAAGATACTATTATAAAAACATAAAATAAAATGTACAAACACTATAAACACTAAGGCATAAATACAATTGTTTACAAAATAAGAAATTTCTATAGATATTTCAAATGAAATACTATAGCAGGTTTTGGCATGCAAAAACGTTTACATTGGAGAAATCATCCACAAACAAATACCTTAATAGAGTAAAAAGGGTAATGAATACAATAACAGACGAAGTTCATCTTCAAAACCAGAAATATCTTACCTTCACTTTTACTTCCAGTAATTCCAGTATGGAAAGTACGATACAAATTTATGTCGAAACATGCTCCCTATATCGTACAATTTTAAAAATCAAGCTCTATACTATAAAATGACGGCAGTAGAATACCGAAGGTAAAGTGAAGGGATGATTACAAAAATCGAAGTCCAAAGACATGGCAAAAACGGCAACAGAGAAAAACAAAGACAAAACAAGGACTTGAGACAGCTACAATGCACGGAAATAAAAAGATAGCATATACTAAGGCACTCATAGTGTGAACTCCCATGAAAACTGGGAGTGACATCAGGTGCTCCGGAAGGGTAAGCATGTCCCGCTCCGCTAGCGGCAACCGTCACACTATCAGTGAGTCAATCCAGGGTTGAGTCAAATCCCGTTATGTCAAATCCGTGAAGACGTGAAATATAAATGACAAGAAAGACTTCAATTTGACATACAATCCTTTGGATGACGGTATATGTGGAACCGTAGTCTTATCATTATCATTGTGCCTTTTATGCCTTTTATTATATGTGCATGTCTATGGTATGAACTTATAAAAATCGACACAAATACTAGAGTAGCTAAGGTTTCATTCAGTTTATGCTGCATAAAAGATAAAATTCAAAATATTAACCCATAATTGAGAAGTTATGTTTTTAAACCGTGAGAAACCATTTCCCTCCCCCTTTTCAGATATTAAATGTATATGTCTTTGGTCTCAGACTTGACATCACTGTTCATTCGTCCGTCCATCGTAAACTTTTCATTCAAACATGTCAAAGTCAAAGATCTTCTCCACTGAAACAATGGGCGGATTGGAACAAAACCTTTTCACAATGGTACCCTTTGAAAATGGTATCCATTGCATAGGTCTGCACCAAATCCAATATGGCCACCAGCAGGGCAAAAAAAATAACATTTGTCCCTATGCCATGGATATTTATCCAAAGAATTTGTTCTCTGAAACCACTGATCAAATTGGAACTAAACTTGATCACAAAAAAAAAAAACAAAAATTTGGGAGATCCCTTTAAACTTTGTGTCCAGCAGGACTGCTCAAAGTCCAAGATGTCCACCAGTGGGGGAAGAAGTTTTTCATCGGACCCTAATAGGGAATTTATGCCATTAATAACTCTGAAACTACTGTCTATATAGGCCTTGGACTGTGGGCAATACAGTCATTTAAGAACCTCTTATTTATTCTTCGCTCGCTTTAAGGTTGCACCTTCCTCATATTAGATAGCTGATTAAATGTTGGGCTAAAATGTGCGTCTCATTATGATCTACATTTGGTACATGGGTTCAACATAATTGGACCATTGGTTTTTGGACCTAGGCCCAAAAACTGGTTTTTTTTCGGGGAACAATTTTAGTGTTTTAACCTATATCTCAAAAACAATTAAAGATACAAATAAATCATAAGAACAAAAATGTTCAGTACAATATGGCCTACCAAATGGGGTCAATGTCAAAGGTTAAGGTCTTTAGCAACGTTATTTCCCATTAAAGTCCCTAGCAACCTATGCAAAAAGTTTTGAAATGTTGTAAAGAGGAAATACATTGCATTGCCAACCGGAAGTGACTTCCATGTCCTTAGCAACAAGCTAATCATAAAAAAGTCCTTAGCAACCGTTGTACAAAAGGTCAATAAAGTTCAGAATATTTTTTAAAATCACGTTTGTGACCGAAATAGACAACAAAATCAAACTGAAACATTTAATCATGCTGATAACTGGTGAAAGACGTTGCAATTGTTCTCTGAACAAATGACCGTTTAATTGACAATATCTGTTCTCCCTAGGAATGTTATTCCATCTTCCGGTTTCTTTAGGTAACTTTGTATTAGTTGAAATATCTGAAGTATCTGAAATATTAAAATAAGTTTCGAATTCGAATTTTTTGTTAAAAAGTCTAAAATTTTATGCTTTTTGTGAATTTTTGGAGGTCACTTCTCCATTCATGTAAGAATTGGTCTCTAAGACGTTATTTTACACTCGGAACTATCCACTTAATATTAATGTTTTCAGTTTAAATTTTATGCCAAAAACTCATTTCCAACGATTGGATTGTCAAAAATAAGTAAATGTATGGAAACTCTAAGTGACCTGTAATACGCAGAATATTTCAAATATTTTACAAAAGGATATGGAGTAAATGAACATGAGACCATAACACAAATGTTAACTCCAACTGCAATAAATTTTAATGACCCGTATGGTCATTTCGGAAATTAATTCTCCATCAGCAGCACTAGAACCAAAACATAGGAAATCCACAATTTAAAAAATTGAAATGCATAAAGCCATACGAAATCCGAATAATCAGTAATATCAAATATGGCTAAGGACAAAACTACGACGGGTTAATCCTTAGGTTTCAGAATTTAAATAATTAGATAATAATTATAAACAAAAAGCACACATTTGATATAATCTCATCTACACCATTTCTAAGAAAAATAAAAAGTATACATCTTATACTTTCTTTTTCAACATCTTTCAGTTAAACAAGTGGAATTTTTACAAAATATTCATTTAAAAAAAATTCTAGTATATCTTGAAAACAATACCTCTTCGAAATTTTACCTGGCAACAATATTTAATGCCTGCAATATTTTAGCTAGAAGATATTGTAAATATAAGGATTTGATTTAAATAGATAAAATTGAAATTTTACGGTATAAGATAAACTTTTAAAATTTTGGTAAACTCTGTCTCTTGTAATTGGCTCGTAATAAGTGCATTAATGCACTAGCGCAAGACCAAAAAATCACGTGCACTTTACCGCCAAATGGAAATGTTCGGTTAATATGAATTTCTTCCCAAATCCTAACGTCTATATAAAGAATACTGTTCATTACTGAGTGTTCTACTTTCATTTCACACACAAATCACAATTATCTGCCCGATGCACGCTTAACCTTCACCCAATACACAATCACAAGGAACTGCTTTTTTGGATTGACATCAAGGGCAAATAAATCACATTGTTTACATAAACGTCTGCTAAAGTACATAGCTGTCAGTCAAAAACAAAACATCATAAAAAAATGGAAAAGGGGTTCAAAAGAGGAGATTCTGTCATATGGGACTGATAAACAAAACATATCGCATAGCAGATAAATATAAGTCATTTGTTACTACTGGGTCGATGCCGCTGCTCGTGGACTGTTAGTCCTCTAGGGTATTCACCAGCCTAGTAGTCAGTACTTCGGTGCTGACCAGAAAGCCGATTCTATTCGGAACCTTGCAATATCTACATTTTTGTAAATTTTGTTGAAAACTAAGGAATATCTCCTTCATGCAAAACTCTGTCCTTAGCTGATTTTGGCTTTACATTTAGATCATATTGCTTATTTGTTCTCTATCAGTTTTTACACATCTTTAAATTTATGGTCTTCCAAATGTTTGGATTTTATCTGTACTGAAGAGACATAAGTTGTCGAAATGCGCATATGCAGAAATTTAATTCAATTCACAGTAACTTCGGTATTTAGTTATTTGGCACCTACACAATGTACACTGACCATTTATTCAATTATGGGACACTGATTACAGCAGCCAAACATGAAATAATAAAAGGAATGGAGGATGATAAACGAAATTCAATTCTTTACCCTAGATTTCCCATAACACCGGTTTCACGTCCTATGACCTCACACAACTCCAGCATAAATATCTCAAATACTAGTACATGCAGTACTGAAATTCCTCAACTGCCTGCCACTGGCCCTCCCCTCCTCTTCTGCACTGTGGTACATTTGTCTCAAACTCTAACAACCAGTCACCTAAAGCTCTATTTGAGGAAGAGTTTGATGCCAATGATCGTTTGATTGATTGATCTTTAACAATTAAAACGCGTTGGATTGTATAAGGACAATTGCATAGAATACATTCAGGTCGGTCATCACTATTGAGGATAAAACTATGTGTTGTTCTGCTGGGTCCAATACGACATAGTGTCAACACTACCTGTTCCCTACTGTTTTTACCACAGGAACCGACTTGTTTACCGACGTCTGACTGTATTTCATGCAGTTCATTATTTATTTGCAGATCCCATTTGGCCTGCTATAACTTTAAAATGTTTTTAACGATTAAAGGCTTCATGTCAGTGTAGGGTACTGACAATCCGCCATCTCGTCATCTAGTGCTTCTTTGGCTTCCTGGTCAGTATCTATGTTCCCATAGATCTCCACGTGATCAGGAATCCAAACAAAATTATTTCTTTGCATAATGCTACTAGTGACTTGTAGAATTCAGCTATTTAAAAATAACTGGGTGTTTTGTCTAACGACTTTCAATAACTAATAGGCATGAAAGTGAATTAGAACAGATCAAGAATTTATTTGTTTGCGACAAAACTACAAATTTAAGTGCTTGAGTAAATAGCGTGAGCTTCAGCATTAAATATGGAACTAGAGGATGATAATCGGAGAGTTGCTGTACGTTCTCAATCAAGAGGCTCTCAAGAGCCTGTATCGCTCACCTGGACCATGACTGACATAGATAAAAGGCATTTCCAATAGGAAAAACGAAAAATAAAATTTAGCAAAATACTTTTTTTTCTAAAATTACAGTATTCTTGTTTGGTTTCCATGGCAACCGAAAGATCCACCATCCATTTCAACCTATAACAGAATACCATTCAAAAAAAATTTGGGCAGGGGTTCCCCTTATAATTAAAGTAATACATAGTGCTGAAATTAAAACATGCAGACCACTTTTCAAATAAAAATTCAAAAATTTGGGCTGAGGTTCCCCTTAAAATCAATAGAGCCAATTTAAAAACTATATTCCAGATGGTGGCCATCTTGGATGAGGTACGGACCTACCAGATACATTTTTTTGATGGGACCACCTAAGGACAATTGTGGCTTAGATTGGTTCTAATTTTACCAGTAGTTTCTGAGAAGAAGATCTTTGAATGTATATTTCATAGGGTCCAATGTTAAAACTATGTTCACTCTGGCGACCATCTTGGATGAGGTACAGACCTGCCGGATACCTTTTTTGGAAGGGACCATCTAAGGACCATTGTGACTAAGTTTGGTTATAATTGGACTAGTAGTTTCTGAGAAGAAGATCTTTGAATGTGTTTACGCATAGGGTCCAATGTTAAAACTATGCTCCCCGCTGGCGGCCATCTTGGATTAGGTAAGGACCTGTCGGATACCTTTTTTTGGAAGGACCATCTAAGGACCATTGTGACTAAGTTTGGTTATAATTGGACTGGTAGTTTCTGAGAAGAAGATCTTTGAATGTCTTTTCCATAGGGTCAAATGTTAAAACTATGTCCCCCGCTGGCGGCCATCTTGGATGAGGTACGGACCTGCCGGATACTTTTTTTAAAGGGGACCACCAAAGGACTATTGTGACCAAATTTGGTTCCAATTGGCTCAGTGGTTTCAGAGAAGATCTTTGAATGAAAAGTTTACGCTTGACGGACGGACGACGGACGCCAAGTGATAGCAAAAGCTCCCCACGGCATAGCCAGGTGAGCTAAAAACGGCTGCAGAAGCCACTCTGTCGCCATGTGTAAAGTTGCAAGTATTCAGGATGTTCAGATTTCTTGCAAAGTCCTGCTGGATAACCAGAGGATTGGTATCAATCTTTTCATATTTGCGTAGTTCAAAATTAAATGTAGGTTTTTGGTTAAGCCATGGAGGTTTTTTGGGAGTTTCTAGAGATGTTATTTCGCCCAAATTTATATAAGCAGATGCAAGGTGTGGTTTGATTAATGCAAATGATTGATTGGTTGATGTTTTACGGCAGCTTCAGCAATATTTCAGCTATATCGCGACGAAAACTGTTAAGTATATTGAACGACTATAATAAATAAATAAAAACACAATATAAAACCATTATAACTTTACACAAGTAAAATATATGTGTAAAATATTAAAAACATAAATAGAGAAGTGTTAGTTTAGCTGTCAAAATATTACAAAATTTAAGGTAAATCCGTTTAAATCTTATTAAATAAATTGATCGCTTCAAAAAAAAAAATGATCGATTTTGTCGCCAGCGATATTTGTAAAAAGGTCTTTAAGACAAACAGCAGAATAAAAATCACGCCTGATACCGGCAACATCCACAAATTCAATTAAAACATGTTGAACTGTATATGGACAATTGCATAGAATACATTCAAGTCGAGCATCACTGTTTAATATAAAACTATGTGTTTTTCTAGTGTGTCCTATACGACATCTGGTCAATACTAATCGTTCCCTACTGTTTTTACCGCAGGAACCGACTTGTTTACCAACGTCGGACTGTATTCCATGCAGTTTATTATTTATTTGCAGATCCAATTTGGCCTGCCATAACTTTAAAATGTATTTAACGATTAAAGGCTTCATGTCAGTGTACGGTACTGGACAATCCGCCATCTCGTCATCTAGAGCATCTTTGGTTTCCTGGTCAGCAACTGTGTTTCCATAAATCCCCACATGACTAGGGATCCAAACATAAATGACTTCTTTGCCTAATGCTACAAGTGACTTGCAGAATTCGGCTATTTTCAAAATAATTTGGTGTTTTGTCTTATGACTTTTAATTACTAATAGGCATGAAAGTGAATCAGAACAGATCAAGAAATAATTGGTTTGTGACAAAGCTACAAATTTAAGTGCTGAGTAAATAGCGTTAGCTTCAGCAGTAAATATGGAACTAGAGAGTTGTTGTTCGATCTCCAAAAACGGCTGCAGAAGCCACTCTGTCTCCATCCTTATAGCCATCTGTGTAAATTTGCAAGTATTCAGGATTTTCAGATTTATTGCAAAGTCCTGCTGGATAACCAGAGGATTGGTATCAAACTTTTTATATCTGCGTAGTTCAAAATTAAATATATGTTTTGGGTTCAGCCATGGAGGTTTTTGGGGAGTTTCTATAGGGGCTATATCGTCCAAATTTATATTAGCAGATGCAAGGTATGGTTTGATTGATGCAAATGAAATAGAGGCTCTATTCAATGAAATGATTAAAGAAACAAATCCTAAATCTCATCACTTTAAAACAGCAAGTGAAGATGATATAGATGACTTTGTTTACCAAAATGAAAACGAAAATACAAGACGTAAAACACTGTCACATATCAAATTACTTCGTTAATTTCTTTCTGAAGAAGGTGAAATAAGAGAAATCCAAAACATACCACCAATCGAGCTTGACAATTATGTCTGTAAATTTGTAGTTAGCGTAAGACAAAAAAAAATACAATGAGTATGAGCTTACGAGGAATGTTTAGGAGCTTTGATAGGTATTTGCGGCGTCATAGTCAGTGTTGGGATCATTACTTTGCAAATGTAGTTAATTAAGTTACCATTACATTAGAAAAATGTCCTTTACTTTACTCATTACCATTACACAAATTTTCAAAAATAATCAATTAAATTACATTACATTTTAAAAGTAATTAATTAAATTACACATTTCATTTGGAGATCTGTTGCATAAAAACGGAAAATTTTGATATGTTGTAGAAATATTTCAAACAGTAACCCTGAAGAGTTGGGGGAAAGTTAAGGGAACTAAAGTCTGTGATAAGGCACTCTAAAGTATAAACTGAATTTCAAGGGTTTTTAAATCCAATTGATATTATATAACAAGATAAAAAAATGAATATTTCAAACAATATACATTGTATTTAGTGAAAATAAAAATCCATGGGTGTTCCGCAGAACACATTTGACTTCTGCACAATATGTATTAAAGAATTCCTGTGTTGTTATATAATGGAGGCATGTCCCAAAGACTTCGATTAGCCAAAATGAAGAAATCCAAGTTAGAAAAGCTGACAAAAAAATCAAAATTAATGAAAAACTAAATCTGCAAACATATTGAAGCATTCCTGCCTGCAAGTTTGGTTGGAAAGTACCAAGCGGTCTAAGAGGAGTTGTGGACAATAAAGGTATACCCTAAGACTCCAATAAGCCAAAAGGAAGAAGTCAAACGATAGTTAGAAAATCTGAAAAAAAAATAAATGAATGATAAAATGCATGGTGCATATCTGCAGTATATATTAAAAGCATTCTCTCTAGTTTGGTTGGAAAGTATCAAGGGATCTAGGAGGTGTTGCAGATAATAGAAGTATACCCTAGGACTCCGATAAGCTAAAATAGCAAAGTCCAAAGATAGTTAGAAATCCTCAAAAAAATCAAAATAAATCAAAACCTAAATGCATGGTTCACACCTGCAATATATATTGAAGCATTCTTGCAAGTTTGGTTGGAAAGTACCATGCGGTCTAGGAGGAGTTGCGGATAATGGATGTATACTCTAGGACTACAATAAGCTTAAATGACTAAATCCAAAAATAGCTTCAAAATCTGGAAAAATAAAAATAAATGAAAAACAAAACGCATGCTGCACATCTGCAATACATATTGAAGCATTCCTGCAAGTTTGGTTGAAAAATACACAGCGTTTAGGAGCAGATGCGGATAATGGTAAAAATTTTGAAGCCATACAGACAGACAGACAGACGGACGGACGCAAGACGACGGATAGTGATCCTGCACTAGGTGCAGGCGACACAATAAAGATGCCTTCATTATAACAGGGGAATTAACAGGTTTAATTTGGTATGCCACTATATCTTGATATAAAATGCTATCAAATTTTGGAAATAAAAAAAAAATACATGTTGAGAATCCTTAAGATACTTCCAAGAAAAGTTCAAATAGCTTTTATTTTTATACTGTTTAATTGAAAATCAAAGAAAAAATATTTGTTCTATTTAAAACAACTTTTTTATTGTCATTTATTTTAATAGTTATTCAATCAATCTTTCATAGAAATGTAAAAACAACTTTATTTAACAGATCAAAGATCATTTGAGTACAATTAAATTAATTGATAGGTCAACAATAACACGAATCTCAATCATTGTGTACATATTATATATATTTCTGATAAAAACTTATTATGAAGTAAGAAATGATTGCAGAAATTAGCGAGAAAAAATGTTTTACATAAACAAATGGAAATGTTAAATAAGCTATAGAATTTATACATATGACTTAAATGAATTGTCTTCAAAATAAGAAATTAATACAAATCAAATGAGAAGCTTATATTAAAAAAAATATTTTAATGATTTGATTAAATATATTATTATAAAAAAGTACTTTGGCGTTGCAGAAAATCCCTGTCGTGGACCTCAAATTTTAACATAGAAAAGAATGGTACATATTTTCCTTAATTTTCCTTACACGTGGAAACGAAATGCAACACAGTCGAATCAATTTTTTGTTAATTACAGGTAGTATTCTCAAAATTATCATGCCTTTTTTATATGTTTTTATGGGAAGTACACGTGTATAAATAAAAAAAAATATTGATATTGTAGATTTCAAAATGTTGAAATCACCCCAATAGATTTGTCACGTGGTTTAGTTTTACCGCGGGAAGACTAGA
>MJUU01020242.1:7713-30619 GCA_002080025.1 Modiolus philippinarum
GGATATCCTTTGATTAAAGAATCATGAATTAAAAGATTGGATTCATATGCTGAAATAAACTGGAGACTACATGTATCATCACTACCCTGCCTTGACTTATATCGATGTGTTGTTAACTATTGGCATTTGAAATCAGAGCTTTGCGATATGATTGATGATTTCGGTTTTCGAAGTTTTTTTTAGCAAAACTCTTTCCAGACGTCCAGTTTATGGCGTCAAGATATTTAATTTCATTTTAATTTGTCATGCCTGTAGTTGATAAACAGCCATTATGTCTTCAGAGCATCTGAAAAATCTTTACAACAATAAGCATGAATCGACAGAGAGTTACAATGATTCTATCTTCAATTGAGATTACGCTTATGAGTAAATCCAGATATCATCATCAAACTGACAAACATGATATGATTCTCTCAGGACATCAAAGTTTATGTTTGCCAAAACAGATCAGGGATTTAAAGCTTTCACCAAAATAAAGTGAGGTGAAGCTTTTAAAGTTTACCTAATAAATTGGGAAAACCGACATTTCGAATTGCAATACTTTTGATGTTTCAGAAGCTATAGTCTCGAAATTCGGATACGTTTCTAAGCTGTTAAACTCCGTCTTGACAGTCGGAACGACGGCAGTAGAATACCGAAAGAACAAAAAAAGCAGTATTTACAAAAATCGATGTACAAAGACACGGCAAAAAAGAGAACACAGAAAACAAAGACGCCTAGACAGTCACAAAGCACAGAAATAAAAAAAAACACAACATTCAAAACCAAGGCACTCACAGTGTGAACTCAAGTGAAACTGAGAGTGACATCAGGTGCTCCAGAAGGGTAAGCATGTCCTGTTCTTTTAACAGCAACCGTCACACTGTAAGTGAGTAAAATGTGTTTTTGAAAGATCTGATTGGTAAATCTCATTTTAATCCTAAGATATAACCAATTAAAAATCCATGGTACGTGTTACTTCTCTAACCCTCAAACAGTACCATGTTAAAAGTTTGGAAATTTCTAACTTCTATTTTATTATTCAGACAATGACAAGTACAAATCGGAAACACCAACATCAATAACGAAGGCACAACTCAAGTTAAATAGTAAGATATACGATACAACACAAAAAACTAAAGCAATAGAAGTGTGAACCTCCTTAAGAATCGAAAGCGACATCAGGTGGTCCGGAAAGGTCGGCATATCCTGCTTTGTTAACACCGCCGGTCACACTGTAAGTGAGTAAATCCAGGAAAATGTCAAAATCGTGTAGTCGAAACCGGGAAGACGTGAATCTAGCTGAATATAACCGCTTTCATTTGGGACAGTGACACGTCATATCTTTCAATGATGTTATAGTGACGGCCATAGAATTTCTTGAGGGATGCAATTAACATAGGCTGAACAAATCCCTGATAAGCAACGTTTGGGACAGTGTTTTTACTCTGTTCAAAAAGAGGGTCTTCAAAAATAGTTTGATACTTGTTTTTAAGAAGCGGTGTAAATGAAATGTTGATATTGAAAACTCTCAATATCTACTTTCAATCTTAAACTCTAGATCATTATCCCACTGCAACTACATAAAACTTTTGCATTTTCCAAAATTTATGCTAACATTCCTAATGTACAACCGTAAGAAAGGTAAACGGAAATATCGGTAAATTGTTTCAGGTATAGAACAAGCTTACTTTGTGAAATATGACCCCGAATCGGAGTAAAAATATCTAGAAGAGTTGGTTAAAATCTACGGGTTTCTGCATATTTGTCCAGTTTGGAGGACTTGTTTTTCAACAGACTATTGGAATCACAGCGAAGACAAACTGTGCACCTCTTCTAGCCCATCTGTCTCTCCACTCTAATGAGACTGAATTCGCCAAAGGGCTTCTTCAAAATATTAGCTTCCGCTTTGGTGATCTATTCAAAAGAGCTCGAAATTAAGGATACTAGCTTAGGTTCAAGTCTACTTCTATTGCCAATTACAAGATGAACATCAAGAAATGAGGCCTATGTGGACGGTGGACGTGTATTTCCAATGGTCAACTTCCATTTTCTTTGCAGCAACATTCAAATAGCATCAGCATATGGATTTTTCATCTCTCAACTTATTCGCTACTCAAGTGAATATGATCGATACAGTGACATTGGTGAAGCCAAGTTGCTCACAAATTTTATGGGCTTTGCAAAGAAGGGTAAAATAACCATAAGTCATCAATGCAGACGTTTTAAGGTCAATATAATTATTTTGTTGACAGCTATATCATATTTCATTCCAAAATGGCAACGAATATTTCCCTTTACAGCTAATTGTTGTTATCTATATCGGATTTGACTTTGCTATCGAATTTGACATTTTCAACACGACGGGTGTTATGTTCGTGTTGTTCGTCTGTGTGTGTGTGTTTCATTTTTTCAATGCCGTTCTTTTGGGATATCTTTGTGTTTTTGCGTTTCCGATGTTGTCACTGTCTCTAGGTTATTCGTTTTAAGACCGACCGTACTTCATTAAAATATCTTCAATAGGATATTGAAGTATAGACGTTATTGTGCTAAAACGTGAATCTGTTATAATGGCGTGCTTTAATGTGGTGCTTTATTATATATACACAGGGAAACTGTGGAAGAAACAGTTCGTGTTTAAATTTTATGGCTGACCTTGGCCTACAATATTTTTGTAGCCGAAAGTCGGATATCGAACAAACGTGAATAATTATTTTAATCAATTTTGTTCTTTTAAGCACAATCAAAAATTGTTCGTAATTATTTTTATTTTGTTCGAGAATCAATACTCAGAGCTTTTTTTTTCTAACATAATTATTAAGTTGGGTTTTAAATTTGAAGCTTTGAAGTTAATCGCCAAATATGCAAAAATAAAACTACATCAAAATGTCTCAATTTACTTTCGATATATTGAAAAATGAATGAATCAATCAAAGTTGAAGTTATGGACATATAGGAGAGTAATCAATGTTTCAGTTTTTCTTTTCTTTCTTTTTCTTTTTTTTCCTTTGTTTTTTATGTTTCGTTTTTGTTCTTTCGATTTTTTTTCGTTTGTTTTGTTTTTTTGTCGTTCGAGATGTAGGTCTAGAAAAAAAAAATTAAAAATCTATAAGTTTCTAGTTTTTTCTTTTATTATATATCTGGAGGATGTACTGATGGGATCGGTTGAGAGAATAAGATGTGTTATTTATTGATGCATCTATAAGTGAGACTGAATAATGTAGACCCTTTTAAATCATGCAAAAATCAGTCTTGTGGGATTATGAGAACAAATGTGGGGGAATATTAGCACAATCGTGTGTATTGTTTACCAACTATTTTAAATAGTACCTTAAAATGTGGGAGATATATAATCAATAAGAAAATCAAGTAAACTGCACATATGTTTTTCGTTCTGACATTTTTTTCCTTTCAAACTTCTTGTTAAATGTTGATTTATAACCTTTTACGACTAATTTCTTTGAATTGGCAAAGACCTTTTGAATTATACAATTATTACATTGTACCTTATATAGTTTGTGACACAGGGGTTTCACTCCCGGAGATAGTAAGGCCACCCGTGAGCTTGCTCGACGGTGACCTTAATTTCAAGTGGAGAGACACCAATGGTTCACACACTTTCTAGGGTGGGTAAAACAACGGCAGTAGAATACCGGAGGAACAAAGCACAAGATTACATAAATCAAAGTCCAGAGACAAGGCAAAAGCAAGAACTCAAGAATACGGAAGACGAAAGACACTAACTACATAGTGAATAAAAGGATATGGAGTAAATGCACATGAGACAAAGTCTCTACAAATACATGGTAAAAATCAAGCAAAGGAACAACGCTTTTATTGTTGTTCTCCATCTTGAAGTCACCATGAGGCCTTCAACAATGAGCTTTGCTCATACATGTACCTCATAGTAAGTTCAAGACGGCCCCTAGCACCGGTTTAAGCGGAATTCTTTGCTAATTGTCGAGCAACGCTACATCCATGTCTTTCTTGGTCATGGGTGCGGGATTGTCAACAAACATCAATTAAACTGGCAAAGTGCTCTTACAATCACTGTCATCCTTTGCCCGACAAAAGCACTAGTGTCTTAAGCTAGTGGACAACTACAACATATAGACAAACACAGGGCACTCATCAAGTCGAATGTACGAAAACTTGGCGTTATAAAATAGTGAGATGTGGGCACTTAAAACAGGTGGTCTGGATTACATTTCGAAAATTACAAAAATAAATGCCAAAATTTGAAAGTATCAATAGTATATCCATATGAGAAATTCTCTCACGCACAAGTACACCATAACTGAAAAATATGGAGAGCATCCTACATGCCTAAAAAACACATGAACACTAGATATACAACACAAAAAACTAAAGTACTAACAGTGTGAACTCTCAAAATAACCAAATACCTAAGTTACTGTTTAATTATTTTCTGCATTTGCGCATTTCGACAACTTATGTCTTATCAGTAAATGTAATATTACATCGAATTTTATTATCAGTTGACCTTCGTGTACGACCAAACGGTTTGCGGTTGACCAAGCAAAATATCAAATGGCATGTGACATAAAGTTTCTACAATGAAAACTAACTTGATTATGAAATTCTCACATTGAGTTAAATAAATTTTGCAAATGTTTGAAAACGAGGCTTGTCGAGCTTTGAAAGATTTGAAAATTTATTTAACAAGAAGTGAAAAATTATAATTAACGTGTTTACTTTGTTAAAAATGTTTCTCTAATGACATTTTGTAAAACACCGAGGATTATGTTGCAATAGGTTGGGCGGAAAATTCTACGCGAGTTGATCTCTCACCAGAGACGAGAAATATTTTTATAACACCGGTCAGGCGTTGGATAAATTTGTTAGAAATTAGAGAAATGATTTAAAAAAAATCAGGTTTTTAAAAGATATTGAAATGAGCATATAATATTTAAGTTTATCATGAGGAAGTGTAGTATGCAGTGCAAAATCCAAGGTTTTGAGGGAATACACTTGGGAAAATGAACAGAATTTCAGATTTTAAAATGAGTGACATGTGTTCTATATGTAACTCCTGACTAGTAGCTCCCTTGATCCATCTTTCAAATTCACCTATTGTCATTTTATTTCCTTTCAAAACTGTGGTAATTATGTTAGGTGTCTGACTGTATTGGGTTTAATTCGTATGTGTATTATACTATAGGGAAACGGGGTAGAGAAAGGGGAGGCTTGGGTACCCATAAACCGGTTTAACCCTACCGCTGGCTTTTGGTAGTACCGGTACAAAGTCCGGCTGTCTCGATACATCGGCAAACGAATACCGAAGTAAGAACGAGGAAAGGGGGAATTCTAAAATCATAAATCCAAAATCACGCAAATCACGGACAACACGAATTGAGAAAGTATGACAAAGACAAACCCTATAAACAAAAATGAACAAGAACACCACAAAACTGATTGTTTTCTTTTGTTCTTTTGTCTTATTTGTGCTTTTCCTGTTTAGTTCTTTGGCAGTTTGTCGTAAGAAAAGGGGTGGTTTGAATGCCACCCCTTTTCTTACGAAAAACTTAAATTCAATTAATTACTCTGAAACATACTTTTACTATTGCAAACAATAACATCAAATAAAACCAATGACAAAACACAAATTAAGAAATACACAATAATTAATTCCCGTAATAACTAATTGCAATCAAACTTCATAACATAAAGCAGAAGCTTCTCAATTTTTTTTATCATTTAATAATTTTATTCAGAGAAAAGTCATCATCAGTTACATAATAATGATAATTTTGGAAAAACAAACATATAGGTTTATATTCATACTATATAATTTATATTTACCATTCTGTGCCCAGTCGCTCAACAAAAAACTTGATTTGTTCTGCAGAGAGCTTCTTTTCAAAATTAAGTTCCTTAATCAACAAATTTAAACCAACTGTCACAGTAGGTATCTGTCTTTTAATTTTACATATGTAAATATAGTAATTAAGACATAATAAACAGTAATTTATAATGGAAAGAAAATTTGATGTGCAATTGACACAGCCAAAAAGGATATCCTTTTCACTAAGAGGCAACTCCAAACCAACTTTATCATTTATAATATCACTAACAGATATCAAAAGGTTCTAGAAAATCTACAATTACAATAGAAATGGAGATATGTTTCTTTGGTTTCCTTACAAATAGAACAAAGTTCTGTTTCAGATAATTTGCATATATAAAGGAACGAATGTAAAGAGAGAGTTCTGTGCAATAATTCATACTGAAACATAACAAGCTAATATTTTTTTGAAGTTTGAAAAGATAATATTGTTCCCATTCATCAATAGGCATATCTAAATCAATTGACCACTTATTTTGTGCTTTAACTGGCAATATCTTTATGTTTCTAATATAAAAGTTGTAAAAAATGTTGAGCATTTCGAAATATTTTTCACTATAGTAAAGTATTTATTTTTAATCACTTCAAGGTTTTGAGAATCTTTTATCATTTCTTTTCCATTCAACAGGAATGGCGCTAATGATACCATAAAATTCTGTGAAAGTACAATTAATATTATTAAAGTATTTTTAAAATCTATATAAAAGACATTATAGAGTCATTGTTATCTAATAAATCATTAATATAAAACACCCCGTTTTTGCACCATCGCTGTAGAAACACATGCCTATCATTTACTTTTGTTTTTGAATTAAACCATAAACATTGACTCAAATTATCCTCATTTGTACGAGGTTCTGACGGAAGTAGATTAGTATAATTTTGAAGCACATCCCTCCAAAATGGATTCAATTTTTAGCTACGTAAGAAATAATATCCTTCCCACCATATTTTGCAGAGTATCTAAAAGAAGAGTTTTCCACTGAGAATGGTTCAAAGGGTCTAATAGCTTATGAATCCAAGACATTTTTATTGACTTACCGAAAGAGTCTATATGCACCATTTTCAGTCCACCTTCACATAAATCACCTATTAAAAAACATCACGCTTTATTTTATCTTTTTTACTGTAAACCGGGAAATTTTCGCGGCAGTTTTATTTTCGCGATTTTCGCGTTTGGAATGGCAGCGCGAAAATAAAACGGCGCGAATATACTTGTCTTTCATTGAAGTCAATGATCAACAATTTGGCAGCGCGAATTCAAAACTGCGCGAACTAAAATCCTGTCAATTTACCGCGAAATAAAGACAGCGCGAAAATTTCCCGGTATACAGTATCTTCTCAAAATTGCCATCTTCGAAATCCTAATAATATTTTAGTAAATATAAACTATATTTTCATAAAATGCCAATTAATTTTTTTCTCACTATCGACAAAATGCAAATTATGCAAATAATGAATGGGATTTTGAGCATCTAAGTAATTTGTTTGTCTTGAAATTATCCGTCAATTGTAGAAAAACCAGACGGTTCAAAATCAATGTCTACAATATGTCTAACATTTGTCGTTTATTTGTTGCAGTCTCATTTATTCATCAGACTTATTATCTGGTAATTTAGACACAAAAATCCGAGTCTGATTTTCTAGAGTGTGGGATGATTATAAGCAGTCGTCGGTGAATTCTATAACCGAGAGAAGAAATGTATTGAAAATTTCACGATCAGCGATGGTCGTACCAAGTTATTTTAATATAAATTAGCTAGAAGCTCAGAGACTGAGCCTGTATCGCTCACCTGACAAAATGCTTCTATGCCAATGATGTTTTTACCAAGTGGGTCTTATGTTTAGTTATGCTCTGCATTAGCACTCGTGTTTTTTGTCTGATAATATTTAAATGAGTAAATTTTGCATTAGGACCTTCTATACGTTTAGCTAAATTTGCTTGAATAGTTTCAGAAGAGATGATGAAAAGGATTGTTTTCCAGGTTTAACTCCAGTGTTAAACTATGTTCTGTGCATGGACTGGATGCCATGTTTTTGTCGGATCGAAATGAAATGAGCATTTTTTTAAATGTGATTTTCCCCATAGGGTACAATGTTAAACTATGTTCCGTGTTGGAGTCCATTGTTAATTTTTCTATTGGATGTGAACGAAATGAGCAATCTTTGTTACGGACCTTCAGTACATCAATCCTGTAAAGTTAGGTTGAGTTTGCTTTAGTTGTATCAGAGATGAAGATGAAACAATGTGATTTTCTATTTTCTCAAAGGGTACAATCTAAAACTATGTTCCGTGCCGGCGGCCATGTTTTTTTTATCGGATCGGAACAAAATGAGCTTTTCATAACCATTCCTGTAAAGTTTGGTTCAATTGCTAATCAGTGGTTTCATAGGAGAAGATGGAAATGTGAAAAGTTACAGACGACGGACAGACAGACGGACGATGGACGCCTGGTGATGGTAATAGCTCACACTGGCCCTTTGGTGCGCAATTTTGGAGAGGACATGTTATATTTCTTGAAACACGTTGTTTCCGTATTTTTTTTTACTAAGGGGACGACCATTTATTTTGTTATTTGGTTTTTTTTGTTTTGTTTTTTGTTTTTTGTTTTTTTGTTTTGTATTTTGTTATGTTTTTTTTTTGCAATATCTAAATTTAAGAGAATTTAGTTAAAACCTAAGGAGTATCTCTTTCTTGTATAGCACTGTCCTTAGCTTATTTTGGCTTTCCTATTTGGATTCGATGGGTAATGTGTTTGTTATGGTACATATTGTCGCCGGCGACAATATGTCCTGATATTGTCTTTACCCTTTAAATGTCTTTGAAGGCGACATTATGTGCCGTATATATCGACACATATTGTCAAAAAAAATCTGAAATATGCAAGTATGAAAAATAAAGGAAATGGGGTAAATGTCAAGGAGACAACATCCTATATCCAAGTTAAAACGACCCAAAACAAAACATCTAGGAGTCACCGTACGGTCTTCAACACAGTGAGGAACCTCACACCATAAAGCAAGCCCTAAATGGCCATTAAAAAAGTAAAAGAAGTTTATAATATCAAAGCCTTCTTACATATGAAACTTCAAATGAAATACTTCTAAATAGATTTGGTATAGCAACATCATCAGTTATGAAAGAAGAACATGATATTGTGCAATGCCACTTACTGCCAATATGAAAAATTGTACAAATTTTGTTATGATGTAAAGCATTTAGGAGATGATCAATGTTTTTGCCAACAATACACCGGAAGTAAAGATTTAACAACAATGCTGTATTTATATCCTTTATGAATAAGTTTGTTCAACGGATTAATAAGTTTGGTAGGACAATTTTTGAATTTATGCGCTTTTTAATTGATATTGCCATAGAATATTTTACGAAAGGATATGGAGTAAATGAACATGAGACAATAACACATATGTCAACTCCAACTGCATTAATTTTAATGAGCTGTATGGCCATTTCGGAAATTTATTCCTCATCAGCAGCACTAGAACCCAAACAAAGGAAATCCATAATTTCAAAAAAGATATAAAATGCATAAAACCAAACGAAATCCGAATAATCAGTAATATCAAATATAGCTAAGGACAAAACTACGATGGAGAGAGTTTATCCTTTGGTTTTAGAATTCACATAAACTTAGATAATAGTAATTGAACAAAGTGTACACATGAGATATTATCTCATGTACAAGTACACCATATCTAAGAAAAATAAAGAGCATACATCTCTACCACGGGGAATTGTTTTACCAACTCCACACTGCAAAGAAGTTTGGATGTGATATGCCCTGATGTATGAGAGCCCTGCATGTAGAACCAAAATTTTTTAATGAGTCAATGTATCTATAATAATTAAAAGTTAGAGAATGTTTTTATCAATTTATGTTATCTAAACCCTTGATGCAGAAGTTTTTCAGTGAGACAAAGATTTCGGTTACTACATACTTGTGCATATCGAACAAGTTGTGAAATAAAGACCTTGTAAGAAGGGGCTAACGGAACATCGCCGTCGAGGTGGGGAAAATTGACTATAGGGGAAAGAGAAATCATTCCTTTTATCATAAACCTTAGTGTTTAACTTTCCTTGATTTATTGATATTTCAAGATCAAGAAAAGGAGTATACTCACTGCTGCTATCGGAGTTATTTAAAGTAAGTTATGCAGGATAAATTTCATCTGTAAATTTAGAAAATTCAGGATTATTTAAAGCAAAAATATCGTCCAAATATCTATATATATATTGTTAAATTTATCCACTAAATGCCGTCTAGAAGGGTCTTTTTGAATTTTTGCCATGAATTGTGACTCGTAGCAATAAAGAAATAAATCTGCTATGAGAGGTGCACAGTTGGTACCCATAGGAATACCTATTTTTTCCGATAGACTGTATCACCGAAACAAGCAAAAATATTATCAAGAAGAAAATTTAATGCTTTTATCATATCCTGACAAGTCCAGTTGATATATTTGACTTATGTTTGTCGTCACTGAAAAACAATTTAAATGTATTGCAACAAATGTACGTACATCCTGATTTTTTTTGAAGGACCATTTGATCAAATACGAAAATTTCTCTTTGATGAATGTAATCTATGCGGTAATGTGGTATAAAGGTTAGAAAAATCAAAGTTATCGGCGAAGATGTATGGTTCATTAACAGATCGAGGTCTTCCCAAAGCTTCTACCGAGTTTTTAACACTCCAAAAGTAGTTAATTCCACTGTTTTCATAGCATTTGTTGCTAAAGTTGATGACGAGATTTTTTATGATAGTAAGTGAACTGGTCAATAAAACAGAAATATGTGTAGTTAAACATTTACTTGATGCCGAAATTTGAAAGGATTGTTGTTAAGTTTAGCAAGCCAATACATAGTAGGAATGCTTTTATAAGTAGAAGTTGCTTTAAGTTCAGCTGTAGCTATCATGTGATCATCAATTATTTTTGTTTCTGTTGACGTGGTGGCTTGAAATGTACTAGAATTGGTTATTTCATTCCGAAGCACCTCGATGTAATATTTACGTCATACAACGAGCACATCATTGGCTGCTTTATCTGCCGGAACAAATATATACTCTTTTTCCAAATCTTTTAACTTCCGTTTAATTTTTGAAATCGCAGGAATTGTATTCTGCTTCTTATATGTGTTTCAAAATGATTTATTCGGATATCAACAACTTCCATGCATTTGTTAATGAAAGTGTCTAATGATTTTTTATCCGCATTTTCTCTTTTACACCATTTTTTACAGAATGACATGACGTGAATATATTTACCGTGAATCTGAAGTTGTTCAGTTGACGTTCAATTTTAAAAAAGAACAAAAAAAACTTAATAGAATGCACTGATCTTTCGAAAGCATACTTTTTTTTCTACAATCTGTCTGCACTTCACTGACTGCGTTGTTTTAAAGAGGGAATTATTATCCCCGATTTTTTTTTTCAAATATCCTTCAAAATGAATAAAAATGTCCCTTAATTAGATCCATTAATTACTAATGCCTTATATTTATACATAATGACCATAATGTATGCGTATTGATGCGTGATGATTTTTTTACCCCTTGCCAGACATTGTGTTGTTTGTTTTTAATTAAATCCATCAGGATCTTATATGTATTCGCAATACGATTTGATGGTACTAAAGGGCGTCGCCACCGGTGGATCCAGCCATCAAAAAAGGGTGTCTAGTAGATAAAATTTCTATTCAAGTTTCAATTTCATTGGCAACACAAGCTATTTTATTTCCATACACTCGATTAGAATCAGTGAATTGTACTTGCCACTTCAACACTGTTGTAAAGTATTATATAGTGCAATTTGTTTACAAACGGGCGACAATATGTGCCGAAAATGTATACTACAAATATTGTCACCGGCGACAATACGTCTAGGCGAAAACATGTGCAGGGCGACAATATATGTCATGTTCTTTATCAGCTGTTACACATAATTCGGTTAATGCATTTCTAAATGGTTTGATTTGATCTGCACAGGGACTATATATAGCTATATATAGTCCCTGATCTGCACTGATGAGACATAAATTGTCGAATAACTAAATACCGAAGTTACTGTGAATTTTGGTTCTGCGCATTTCAGAAACTAAGTTCACAGTTCTTCGGTATTTTGTATTTTGTTGCCACTAGGCCGATGCCACTGATAGTGGACTGTTAGTCCCCGTGGGTATTCACCAATTCAGTAGCCAGTACCTCGGTGCTGGCCCGCAAACCAATTTTATTTGAAAACTTCCAATATCTAATTTTAAGAAAATTTTGTTAAAACCTTAGGAATATCTCCCTCTTATATAGCTCTGTCCTCAGCTGATTTTGTCTTTCCTATTAAGTTTCTATTGGTAATGTGTTCTTTATCAGCTTTTCAGCTTCCAGGATTTGACATTACCGGTTTTGACTTTACCCTGGATTGACCCACTGACAGTGTGACGGGTGCTGTGCACAGAGCAGGACATGCTTACCCTTCCGGAGCACCTGATGTCACTCTTCTTTATTGAGAGGTCACACTGTTAGTGCTTTAGTTCTTGTTGTATATGTAATGTTCGTGTGTTTTGTGGGCATGTGGTATCTTTGGTCTTCCGTCTTTTGGTGTTCTTGCTTTTGCCTTGTCTCTGGACTTTGATTTGTGCAATCTTGTGCTTTGTTCCTTCGGTATTCTACTGCCGTTGTAACATATATTTAGGTTAATGGATTTCTAAATTGTTTGATTTGATCTGCATTGAAGAGACATAAGTTGTCATAATGCGCATATGCAGAAACTAAACTCACAGTAACTTCGGTATTTTCCATTTATTTGATATCCCTAGGTATGATCATTGCTGTATAATTAATGCATGTGTGTGTAACAACGACAGAAGAATACCGAAGGAAGAAGTGAAGCGAAGACTACAAAAATCGAAATCCGAAGACATGGCAAAAACGGCAACAGAGAAAACCAAAGACAAAACAAGGACGTGAGACAGCTACAAGCACGGAAATAAAAAGACGACATTAAAAACTAAGGCACTCATAGTGTGAACTCCCATGAAAACCGGGAGTGACATCAGGTGCTCCGAAAGGGTAAGTATGTCCTGCCCCGCTAACGACACCCGTCACACTATTAGTGAGGCATTCATTTAATTTTATAATGACAAATGTAAGTTTTCTCTCGCTCCTGCTTTCCCTCAGCAACTTCGGCATTTAGTTATTTCTTACCACTGGGTCGATG
Organism: Modiolus philippinarum; assembly: GCA_002080025.1. Taxonomy (NCBI): domain Eukaryota; kingdom Metazoa; phylum Mollusca; class Bivalvia; order Mytilida; family Modiolidae; genus Modiolus; species Modiolus philippinarum. The sequence goes on from MJUU01020242.1 coordinate 20,791, forward strand.
CCACTGCTGGTGGACTGTAAGTCCCCGAGGGTATTCACCAGCCAAATTTTTGTAAATTTTGTTGAAAACTAAGGAGTATCTCCCTCATGCAAAGCTTTGTCCTTAGCTGATTTTGGCTTTACATTTAGATCATTTTGGTTATTTGTTCTCTATCAATTTTAAACATCTTTGAGTATATGGTCTTCCAAATGTTTAGATTTTATCTGCACTGATGAGACATAAGTCGTCGAAATGCGCATATACAGAAAGTAAATTCACAGTAACTTCGGTATTTAGTTCTTTCTTACCACTGGGTCGATGCCACTTTTGGTGGACTGTAAGTCCCCGAGGGTATTCATCAGCCCAGTTTAAGTTTCATTGTATGGTATATCTACCATTATATCTATGACAAAACTGTCGTCCTTCGCTTAAATACAGACACAGGCTGACCTAGTCATCCAGGCCTTTAGATTCTATCTGCACTGAAGAGACATGAGTTGTCGAAATGCGCATATGCAGAATTTAAATTCACAGTAACTTCGGTATTTAGTCATTTGCTTAAAAATACACCTACAATGACTGCAATTTCAGTCAAATGGCCACAATTCACCAGAGAACTCCACAACAAAAACATAGATAAATTACAGAAAAAAAACAACCGTAAACAACGATAAGAACTCTGGACTTGGTTCTGATACTAGCAAAAGCTAGCTGTATAGTTCATCCGGTTTTAGAGGACCCAATCTTCTCTCCGTGACAAACAATAATAAATGAATAAAACCAAAAACATGGAGATTTTTAACCATAAAACCATAACACACTTACTAAAAAACTGATGCAAAGTATTATTTTGAAAGTTTACCAGTAAAATAAATTTTTGGAAAAGGATGTTAGGTTTTTCGGAAACGTCCATTCAGGAATTTTTTTTTTCGGAAATGTTCTACGCCCTTTTTAATGGCTTGTTACGTTTCTCAATTATATGACATCTAATTTTTGATTTTGAATGGAAATGATTGTCACCTTTGATGCAAATCAGAAAAAACAAGATGGACGTGGAACGATTCGCCCCGTAGAGTCCAATCCCGTCCCGCCAAGTTTCCGTTAGCGATCCGTTCACGTCCCGTCAGCAATCCGTTTCACTTTCGTCAAACTGTAAGGGCTACGGTGTATACTACAGTAGCACCAAAGAGAAAGTAAGCCCATGGAAAAATGGAATCATACTTCATTTTTATCACAACCTTGTGAAGTGTTTGAAATGACAATAGTGAATTTAAATTTAGCTACTTCAATTCGCAAAATCGTAAATTAAAAGTGTTGACATAAACTTAGTGTATATAAGTAAGCTTTTCCGTGTCCAGGTATACCATTAATTCAGAATTTGTAAGAGAGTCTTATAATTTAAATCGAGGAAAAGCATAATGTGGTAGAGTGCCAAAATATCTCCTTCCTCTCAGTTGCACGCAACCTCCGTAATGGATCAAAGCTGATGATGCTGTGTATAAGCGAATAGTTGTCGTCATGCATTATTGGCTTATTGTTACGCATTTTGGACCCAGGGTTTTTATTTTATTATTTTTGGCAATATATTACAGTATATCGTTTGCCTGGAATGCAAAAAATCAGTTGTAGTTTTTATTTTTTTCAAAAGGGCATAATTAAAATAAAGATAAAAATAAAAATGGCATATAAACAGATCTGTCTCAGACATAATATTATCTTCATTAACATGTAGTTATGTACGTTTGATGAAGGTTAAAAAAAAATAGTATTATAAATATTTCAAAAATTTATTTTAATGATTTTACATGTCTCTTCAAGGAACTGCAGTTGTGAGGATATTTAACAAAACAACGGGAGTAAAATAGCAAAGGAACAAAGCAAAGGATTACATAAATTTCAGTCCTTGGACAAGGCAAAAAACAAAAACACCAGAAGATAGAAGAAAGAAAACTAAAGACGCAACATACTGGAAAAATACACTAACACCACAAATACAACACTCACTGCTAGTGCTTTAGTTTTGTGGCGTTCTTGTTCATTTTTGTTTATTTGTTTTGTCTTTGTCATACTGTCTCAATTCGTGTTTCAGTGAATTGCCGTGATTTTGAATTTATGATTTTAGGATTTGCTGATGTATCAAAACTATTATTAAAAGCACTAACAGTGTGAACACTGAAAAACAATAGTGGGAATCTATGCGCGGGAAATATACGAGTAACAGTACACAATTTCGTTGTGTGTCTAAAAATATACAAGATTCTGAATGGATAAATCAGTAGGTTGCGTCCTTTCCCAAATGTGATGATATCCAAACTATTTAGCACGTGAGGTTAACATTAATTTTGAACTCTTCAGCGTGTATTTATAAAATAGCAAGGAAGAAAAATCCATGTTCCTAAATAACAAACAATGTCAAGACTAAAATGTCAAAAGAACTAAAAGAAAAACGTAAAATAACTGCTATTCATTTTATTAAACAACTAATGACTTTAATTTCGGTTAAAGCACTAATTTAACAACCTGCAAATTCTGATATACGCATCGGCCGTAGCTCGTCTACAGTGTTAAAAATCTAAATGTGTGTCATACAGACAGAGAGAGAAGTTTAAAGCAGATTTTGAGAAAACATGGATAAGATAAAACGAATAAAAGAATAACAGAAATGTACAGTTTTAACTTATTTAATATCTCTAGGTATAAATATAAAAAAAAAGAAAATCGACGATCTAACGCATACCTAATTCGAATTACCGTATGCTTGATGGGCACTAATTGTGCACCTATACTTGCGGACTTGTTTTTACATTCTCACGATACAGAATTTCTTCAGAGACTCGTAAAAGATCATAAAATAAAAGATGCTGGATCCTTCAATCTCACTTATAGAAATAGCGGGGATGTTCTTTCCATCAACGATGCATCTTTTTCTAGATAAATCCCATTAATATATATCTGCCAGAACTATAGATAACGAAAACGAAAGAAACCAACACTTACACCTCGAATCTGACGAAAATGGTCATCTCAGTACTAAAATTTACGACAAAAGGGACGATTTTAATTTCATTTTTATCAATTTCACTAACATGGACAGTTATATTCCAGCTTCTCCTGCTTGTGGAGTGCATGTTTCACAGCTTATTCGTTATGCGAAAGCTACACAAATTATACAAACTTTCTCATTAGACACAGTTAACTCCGTGACTGACTTATTAATCAAGCCTTTAAAACAATTCCGTCTCATACGATCAGTAGAAAATCAGAAAACGCACCAAAGGTACGAAAGCCGAGTTGCGAACATTTGTTATTGTCATGATTACATCATCGGATAGGCAAATAGTTGCATATCAGCATATAAATTTTTATTTCAATCAGAGATTTATAATGGAACTTTTGAGGAAGTTTGACTTTGTCCTAACTGACTAAAAGTCAAAACATTCCAAGTTCCTTTCCAAAAAAAACTTTGGGCAGGGGTTCTCCCTTAAAATCTAGTTTTTTATTTTATTATTGCTGAAACTGAAAGTGTGTATCAGAATACCTTTTTTCTAATAATTTCAGTTTTCTGGTTTAGTATACATAGAAACCAAAATTTCCACTATCCATTGCAACTTATTTCAGACTACCTCTCAAAAAAAAATTGGGGAGGGGTTCCCCTTGTAATCCAGGTTACATACATATTGCTGAAATCAAAACATTCCAAGCCCCCCCCCCTTTTTTTCAAAAAAAAATGGCAGGGGTTCCCTTTATAATCTAGTTTATACATATTTCAGAAATTGTGAAGCATAATTCTTTTTGGGAAAGATTCAGTGTTCTGGTTTGGTTTCCATGGCAACTAAAAGCTTCACTATCCATTACAACCCATTTCAGACTACCATCCAAAAAACAATTTGGGCAGGGATTCCCCTTATAATCCAGGTTAACATATTGCTGAAATCAGTTTCAAAACCATCCAAGTCCCCCTTTCAAAATAAAGATAGGGGTTCCCCTTATAATCTAGTTTATACAAATATCTAAAATTGCGAAGAAAAGTATGTAACAGAATACTGTTTTTCTAAGATTCAATCTTCTGGTTTGGTTTCCATGGCAACTGAAAGCTCCACTATCCATTAAAACACATTTCAGACCAACATTCAAAAAAATTTGGGCAGGGGTTCCCCTTATAATCTAATTTATATTGTGACGGAAAATATGTATCAGAACACTTTTTTTCAAAGATTCAGTGTTCTGGTTTGGTTTCCATTGCAACTGAAAGCTCAACTATCCATTACAACCCATTTCAGACCACCATTCAAAAAAAAATTGAGCAGGGGTTCCCCTTATACTTCAGGTAATATGTATTGCTGAAATCAATAATTTGAAAAAAATCAGAATACACAAATGTATTTTTTTTCATCTAAGATTTCATTTTTACTGGACATTGCAAAAAAATATTTAGTAATATTGAACACTTCTTCATATTAAATTAATTACCTCTCTTAGTTTTATTACCTCCCTTTTTTAATTCTGACTTTTCATTCTATCTAATTTTTAAGTTGTTGACACCCCAAAAAAGTGTGTTGGTGAATATAATTAGAACTATTAAATGAATTTACATGTTCTAGCAATATAAAAACTTTTGTATGAACAATAAATTTTTTTAGCTATTTTTGTTATCAAATAATACCGAACATGTGATTTTAGGCTTTATTGAAATGTTTAACTTTTGTTACATTTTTAGAAGTTGTGACCTTGACATTTGTTGCACAGACCTCAAAATCGACAGGGTTCTTCCTCTAATCATAACTCATGTCTATGCCAAGTTTCATTTGGATGTGTAATGTGGTTCTTGAGATATTGTGTGGAAACGAATAAGTCAAATTTTTGTTCTATTTTTAGAATTTGTGACCTTGACCTTTGTCGCACAAACCTCAAAATCAATAGGGATCTTCCTCTAATCATAACTCATGTCTGTGCCAAGTTTCATTTAGATATGACATGTGGTTCTCAAAATATCATGCGGAAACCAAAAGTTAACGCCCGGACGCCCAGACACCATTCATCAAATTATAAGCCGAGTTCGACTTCGTCGCAACTCGGCTAAAAAGTTCTTAAGTATATACCAGTCCCTTGTTGAAAAAATTGATGTTTCGGTCCGAACTCTGATTCAAGATTCTTCCTTTATTTAATACTGGGATTATCATTTTTTTTAACGACCTTTTAATGGCAATGGCTGTAGAGTTGCTACGGGACACTATTGCAATGAAAGGGGAGGTTAGGCTAGCTATAAAACCGGTTTAACCCACCATTTCTTTTGAAATGTTTGTACAAAGTCAGGACCATTGCGATTGACAATTTGCCGTTGGTTTTCACCTGATTTGTCTTTTTGTCTGATGGACTTTGGCTCTTGACCACTCTGTTGGATAATTTTGTTATTACACCCATTTATCGACCATTTTTCGTTTTTCTTTTTACTTTTTTAGTAGGAATGACAACTAATCTTATGACATACGTATATAAAATATCTATTATGTACGTAGCCTTCCCTTTCAGGATGTATTTGTTCTATCAAAGTATATGTTTTAATAGAGCATTTGCATTACAAAAGTATCTGGATACGTACGCATCGAATTAAACGTATCTGATGTATCTACAGAAAATTAAAACAAGTATTACTAATCCGATCTCGAGAAAATTTACCACCTTTCGGAAGAGAAAAACGCAAATTTATACCAGTTTTTAAAAATTTTCTTATTGATAAATGAATTATTCATAAGACGTGTAAAGGTTTCAGTTGATATCTATCAATTACCAATTTACCTCTATTTAAGTAAAAAACAGCGATGTAGATTCATTTGCTAAGGCAGCTTTGGTTTGTGTAAATAAACGGGTATGCCGTATATGGCTTATGTATCTGCGACATTTTGCTTATGTAATTGCGGCTTTGGTTTATGTTTCTAAAATATTGAAAACCAAGCTCTGTCAACGTTATTGTCTTGAAATTGTAAACAAAATTGCTATTATGAGACTTTAAACGGGTTATGGGTAATCGTTTTAACTTCGATCTCGAGGAAGACAAGAATATACCAATTTATAATAAGTTACTGCAAATTAAGAAATTAATGCTATTGCCAGGGAATCGGAATAATACGTGTGTGTATGGCAAGCAGTTGGGGAATTTATTCCCTATCTTTTATTATTAGAAATATTTTTTTTTATTTATTAAAAATTATTTGTTTTAATAATAATTTTTTTTTAATATCAAAAAATATTTTTTTAATATTATAAATCATTTCAACATTAAATAATCGTCGGATTTTCAACTATTAAAATGGATTTTTAAATATTAAAAATTGACCTTTTGATATTAAAAAATCAGTTTGATTTTTAATATCAAAATGATTTTTTTCATATTAGATAATCAGTTCGATTTTAATTATTAGATAAATGATTTCTAAATATAGGAAATTCGTTACATTTGTAATATTAAAAATCAATCACCTATGAAATGTATAGTAAATATGAAAACGGCTTCCGACTGGAAAAGTGAGTTTCCGGATTATGTCTTCTAGTTTTTAACATCATTGCAAGGAGAAAAATTTGTCCCTTACTCTTTGTTTGAGTTTTCGGATACTTTCAGTCGCATACAGATTTTGCAGATTTTGAGACAGCATATGGTCATTATCCTTTATTTCGGAAACTACTTCCTCAATAGAACCACGATACTCGTAATAGCTTCGAGCTATAAGCAAGACCTCTGCCCTTTCGAAACGAACGTTTCGACGAGCGCTTCCCTTTTCTGAAATAAAACAACGGCAGTAGAATACCGAAGGAACAAAACACAAGATTACACAAATCAAAGTCCAGAGACAAGGCAAAAGCAAGAACACCAAAAGACGGAAGACCAAAGACACCACATGCCAACAAAACACACGAACATTACGTATACAACACAAAAAACTAAAGCACTGACTGTGTGAACTCTCAATAAACAAAAGTAACATCAGGTGCTCCCGAAGGGTAAGCATGTCCTGCTCTGTGCACAGCACCCGTCACACTGTCAGTGGGTCAATCCAGGGTGAAGTCAAAACCGGGAAGACGCGAATCTAGCTGAAAATGTCAGTTTTTATTTGTGACACTGACATTTCATATCTATCTATGATGTCGTGTTGACGGCCATAGAATTTCTGAAGGGACTAGAGTAACAAAGGCTGAACATATCCCCGACTCAGCAGTTTTTGTGACAGTGCATTTGCTCTTTCCACAAAGTCACTGTATGTACTGCACGCTCTACAGTAACGAATTAATTGTGAAATATATACTCCATATGCTGGGGATGCAAGTATATTGCTGCAGAGAAAGGGAAAGTTCACAATTGGAAAGTCAAAATCATCACGTTTGTCATATAATCTAGATTTCAGACGTCCACGTTCGTCAATGTATAACAAAACGTCAAGGTATGAAGCAGAATCGGGTGTATCGGTTGTCTCTTTAATTTCAACTTTATTGGGGTAGATACGATGTAAATATTCTTTAAATTATGAGTTATTAAGAGAAAGCACATCGCCTATATATCTGAAGCTGAAATTAAAAGTCTGGGCTAGTTGTTTTTTTTTCTGTTGTAAAAAAATGTCTCACGTTATATATTGGCTACAAAACAACAAAAGATTATAAAACAATACAAATAGTAATCTAAGGTTTATGATATATTTTCCTTTGTCAAGGTATGTACTTTGGCCATATCTATAAAGGATCTTCCAAACATCATTCCTGTAAAGTTTGGTGAATTCAAAGGAGATGATCATTTTATTCCTACAGTTCTAAGTGGTAGGGTGTGATCATTGGTAGGCACCTCAAAAACCCAGGGAAGGAGGATAACAAAATACGGTCAAACCCAGCACCTTTTGAAAACGTTCTTTGACGTCATCGGAGGTGATCATGACATTTCCACATAAGAGGGTTAGAGAAAGTCCCTTATGACCATTTATGAAAAACCTGTTAATTGTAAATGGGCTTAAGAGTTCAGAAGGGTTGTTTTCCATCAACTCTAAATTATCATATACCGGTATTGTGTTTGTTTGTTTGACATTACAAATTACTTCTAATCAGTCGGGTTCGATTACTTCTGTCTGCATGCAATGGATTATTCGACTGACAAATCGAAACATCGAGCGCACATTTCATTACTCCTTTTGAAATATTCAAAAAGACTAACGTGATTATTCTTATCTTTGTGATGCCATGATATTTTATTCTCTTTTGAATACTGTATCCTTTTCATATGATTTTCATATTCGACAGGTTTGGGTTAGTTTATGTTACACGTGTATTGAAGACTATTCTAGTTGCCCGACTTAAGTTATTAAGAATAAATTAAAAAAGGATGTGATCCAGACAAGACACCTGAAACTAATGTCAAAAACATAAATAAAACAAGAGGGCAAATGCATATTTATAAAATACAAAAGATGGAATTTTTGAAGTAAAAAAGAAGTCATAAAAAAAGTAGAATACAACAACCCCCCCNCCCCCCCACACACACACATCGAAGACATTCAAACTTTTTGTATAAAATATATTTGGTTTATGTTGATTCAAGTTTGTATGTTTTGTCTTTGCTTTGTTTTGTTTGGGTATTTTTGTGAATGATTTTACAAAGAAATGATATTGAAAGTTACTTTATCAGGAAAAAGCTTTAAAACTTTATTATAGATTTTGTTCAAACCCTGTATGTTTTTTGGAAATCATTATATAGTTTTCATAATACAACAAATGAAAAATAGGGGTCACCGTTGAAATAAGAGAGATAAATTGTGAAACCTTATTTTCTTAAGTAATATCTATATGAAATTCTCATAATTTATAATCCGAAAAAGCCAGTCGTTTATTGCACTCACTACGATCGCTCATCCTTGAGAGGTGAACAGCCGCTACAGGGCGCAGAATAATCGAGTTACCATCCTATTTAGTGCATCTTTTGTAATGAAAATGTATTGTCAAAGACATTAAGCACAAATTATTTTATTTACTTTGATTATTTCTTTAAATTTAATAATTATTTTGAGAATTTTCTAATTGTATAAAACCCGAATGAAAAAAAATGGATCAAAATGGCGGAATAATACCATTGAGATACCTTACATATGTAATGGTTACAAGTGCGCAATTATTTACAATGCATTTTCCATAGGGGGTTCCCCTGTTTAGCGATTAACTAAAAATAGACGAAGGCTTTTTTCATCCCGAGGGTCCTGAAAAAAAAGTACTCATACAGATCTTTCGAATTCCAAAATAAAAAAAGGGGGGTCATGCGGCGATTCTTGGTGTAAATTGAGGCTCAAAAAGGGGTATATTCAAAATAATAAAATATTTTTGTGTCGACCAGATCCCATAAAAGGTCAAATTATCACCTCTGGGTTACATTGTTGAAATCAGATTTGCTATAAACCGAATTGTAACATGACATAGTATTTTATCTTAAAACATTTAATTTTATTATCCACCAATCGTAGGAGTTGTAGTGCTTAATACTGAATACAGCTTTGGGTTCAAAACTGGATCCCTGTTCGAAAGTCAATAATTGCGCACATGATACCTATAGAAATATTTGTAAACTTCAAAACGTGACATTTCCTACATTTTTAACAAGCCACACACCAAACAACATCTTTTGATGTCATTTCATTATTGTGTCACCTCTTATGATTTTCAGAGCTTTATTTCCCAGAGGTCACCCCCTGTCCGAAAAATGCAGAAAAAAATTTTTCATTTTGAAGATATTTCGGCGTCATTCTATAACATACTGAATAAAAATGAAATTGAAGCCATGATCATATGCAGATAGTAGAAGGTCATCCATGTTGGTACCAAAGTC
>MJUU01020243.1:8079-23351 GCA_002080025.1 Modiolus philippinarum
AAAGTGAGACATAAGTATTACAATCAAACGGCAGCCCAGTAAACTCTTTTATAAAGTCTCAACTGTTACAAACTTCATCTTTGGTCCACACTGCATCATGTGATGACTTTTCAAACAGCAGATATCTCAAATGACTGTGATGTTTCCATGGTTCTATAACTTAATAAACTTTGTGACATTAGTTTAACATTCAAGTACTGTTCTCAGGTACTGTAATACCTAGACTCATATTTGGTTTAGAAAGATATCTATATGTATAAACACTAGTATGACACCTGTCATGTTTCCATGACATTGGTTTCATAGTTTGGTTAATGTGTGTATTTTTACATTCAAGCAACTGTAGTCTCTATAGCAAGAGTAAATGACAGTCTTACATTTGTTATGTTACCTTGACCTTTATGTGACTTTGCTTAATTTTTAATTAAAGTTGGTGTTACACTTACACTCATCATATGTGGCCTTTATTAACTCACCTGGCCTAAAAGGCCATGTGAGCTTTTGCCATCACTTGGCGTCCGTCGTCCATCTGTCGTCCGTCCGTCCGTCCGTAAACTTTTACATTTTGACTATCTCCTCTGAAACTACTGAAGCAAATTGAACCAAACTTTACAGGAATGATGTATGGAAGGTCCTTTACTTAGTTTGCCAAAATTTTTCCAAATCACCAAAAAACATGGCCGCCAGCGCAGGACATAGTTTAACATTGGACCCTATGGGAAAAGCATATATTTGCTATCTCTTCTGAAGCTACTGTAGCAATTTGGACCAAATTTTACAGGGATGATGTATGGAAGGTCCTTTACTTACATTGCGGAATTTTTTTTTATCTGCCAAAAAACATGGCCGCCAGCGCAGAACATATTTTAAGATTGGACCCTATGGGAAAAGCATATATTGGATATCTCCTCTGAAGCTACCGAAGCAAATTGAACCAAACTTTACAGGAATAATGTATGGAATGTCCTGTACTTAGATTGCCCAAATCTCCTCAGAAGCTACTGAACCAAACTTTACAGGAATGGTGTATAGAACGTCTTCTACTAAGATTACCTAACCAGGTGAGCGATACAGGCTCAGCCCTCTGAGCTTCTGGTTACAGTCCCTTATTTGTCCTTTGAACCTTAACTTTGTGAACCAAGTATGAGCAGGTATGATATCCTTTAGGATCAAAACTTGTTTTTGTTATTAAATATTATACAAGGTAGTTTGCATATGTATTTCATAATAAGTTTACAGTGTATAAAATATACTGATTTGATATGTTTAAGAAAAAGAAAGACAATATATCATTAACCATATTTTCCCCTGCGAGTTAGAATTTTGTACCATTTCAAAACAAAGGGTCACAACTCGCCAGTCTATTCAATTATGCACTTTGTATTTGAATTTTATGTGCAGAACTTAGAAGACACCTTTTCTTTAAATTCAAAATAGAACAGCAGTTATTCCAATAACTTAATTTAGTTAAATTCATTGTATTAAAAATATGCTCTGTATAAAAACATGCTCTCATATACTTTCATCTGTCAGATTTTTGATTTTTGTCAAATATTTTAGGACCTATTTAGATATTAGTCTTTTTTGGACAATTATGTAACAGCATAGTGAATTTTTTTGTTTCTTATATGTAAAAAAATCAGAGTAAATTACAAGATGATTATATCTAGTAGAAATAAACGCAATAAGGTCTTTTTTTAATTTGCACAATATGGCTATATGCTTCATCTTTTACATCAGATGAAAAGCAAAGGAATACGGACAGACAAAATCCCAATTAAAACATGGTAATAACTACAACCGAAAGTTACTTTTATTGTTGTTGTTCACTATGAAGTCAACATGAAGCTTTCAACAATGATGCCTGTTTAATTTTCCATTGATAACCTTTCAAACTTGACAGGTATGGGTTTCGATTATATTCTTTTATCACCTTGATCCGTCAGAAATGTATCACCATCAATTCCTCTGATGTGATAAAATGATTCAGCAATTAAAATGTTCACAAATTCACCTTTTTTAGCTCACCTTCATGGCTATGCCAGGGTGAGCATTAAGCATCACTTTCCGTCCGTCAGTCATAAAAGAGTAATTCAAAGATCTGCTTCTAGAGAACCACTGAATGGTTTGAAATTTAACATTGCATTACTTATAAGGTTATTCCCAAGTGTTGTTACTTTGGTGCCAATCCGTCATCCAAGATGGCTGCCAGCAGGGAACTTTGTTGAAAATTGGACTCATTGGAAATGCATATAAAATCCTCTTCTGGAGAACTGCTGAACGGATTGATATTAGACATGGTATGAATTTTACTTATGAGGTGCTACCAAGTGCTCTTATTGTGATGCAGGTGTGTTGCTGATCTGTCGTCCAAAATGACCAACATTTTAACATTGAAGTGGGTCCTTTGGTAAATGCACTTTAAAAATCTTCTCTGAAAGCATTGAGCTAATTGGAACAAAACTTGGTCACAATAATTCTTGGGTGATCCCCTTTAAGAATTGTGCTGCTCAGGTCTGTACCCCATTCAAGATAGCTGGTAACGGGGGTTACAGTTTAACATTGGACCCTATGGAAAAAGGCATTCAACGATCTCTTCTGAAACTACTTGGCCTATGGGAACCAAACTCTGCCACAATAGTTTTAATGTTGTCCTCTTTAAGATAATTTCATTTGGGTCTGTACCCATCCAAGACATTCAAGATAGTTCCCAGTGGGGACCATAGGTCAACATTTGATGCCAAGCTATTGGAAAGATTTTCTCCCCTGAAACTTACTTCTAAGCCATTTGGAACCAAACTTGGCTACAATAGTCATTGGGTTGTCCCTTTAAAAATGGTGTTGCTCAGGTCTATATCTTATACAAGATTGGCACCAGCTGTGATCATAGTTTAACATTGGCCCTGATTGAAGCAATGTTCCGTCATCTTCTGTGAAACTACTTGGCAAATTGAAACTTCAACAGGACCATAGTTTTACATTGAACCTTCTCTGAAACTTCTCAGCCAGTTGGAACTAGAACTGACCACAATAATCCAGGTGAGCAATACAGGCTCCTGAGAGCCTCTTGTTGTATGGATATTACCTTGAGACCTTCTCCCCTGAAACTTGTATATATTATATTTATATATGTATTATTTCAGAGATGAGGAGGAGATCTCATCTGATTGGCCAGAGGATCATGATCTCAAGACATCAAATATCATAGATCAAGTGCCTGCAGATATAGAAGAATACACAGAAGAGTTTTCAACTGATTCTGACTTGTATGATGATGGAGATACATCGATAGATTGCGATAAGGATTTTTTCATTTTCCCTGTATCAGTTGAAAAAGCTGATAAAGTATGCCTACAATTAAATGATCTCATAAGTAGATGAATCATTTCAAAAGAGAAGATCTTTTATAAATACCTCTATGATATGTGTAACATTTATTATGATAGGAGAGCTCAATACGACCCTGATGTTGTTGAGTTTTTCAATACAATTAAATACATTGGAGGGGAAAGAACGATGAATTTTATTAGAGGACCAATGTGGCATGGCTGTGGCCAAGGTGGAGAAAAAAGATCGCGGATATTAAGATGAACTTTGGTGGCCCATCTAGGACAACATTCAGAACAAGTCTTCTGGTTACACGACTAAAAGCGGTGTTGTCAAAACATGGTTACAGACTTTCATCAAACTAGAAATAGACAAATCTACAGAGGTTCCACCACTTCTAGATACAGACACAGTTCGAATATTTGCAGTTTCAATGCAAAATGATGGCACTGCCTTAAAACCAGGGTTAGAGTTTGATGAACAGCAGCACATTAACGTAGGACTGACCGAAAGAGTGGACATTTCTTATGTAAGAAAACATCCTATTCCTGACCCAGAGTATCTAAAAAATCACGTCATTACCGAATCAAATGTCACATACTTAACAACAATCAACAACTCTGTCAGTTTTCCTGTTTCTGTGACTTATTTGCCAAAGTGTGGAAAAACAGGTAGCAAAATGAGGGATCAATTTCTGAATGAAATCGATGTATACCAGATGTGTTTGGGATGTATTGAACGAACAACATCTCATGAACATGTGATTCTTCCTGGTGATTCAAGGAAATGTTGTTCGACTTGTATGGAATGCCTGCAACTGGAAGATATTTGTAATGATTGTAAGAATCATGGACATACAAGTTATTTACCAAGTTTAAGGGCCTGTTCCTGCTGCCTTGAAAAGGGAAAAACATGTATCAGAAACGCTGTTTTAATTCTTAGCACAGACTGTGAGGCTGCTAACAAAGCAGCTCTTGAATCTATAATAGAAGATCGAAAAAACTGCAGTCTTCCCTCGAAATACATATTCTCGTGTATACCAGATGCTATACATGTAGGCAAAAGCTTAAAAGCAGGGTTTGCCAATTGGATGCTGCTTTTAGGAAAAGAAAGAGGCTGTTTAGCTATCCTTCACAATCTGAGGGACACCCTCCCACCATTACGAAGAATTTTAAGTAAAAATGCAGTAATGAACAAAGATAGAATGGATATTGAATGTATCCCCCATTTGACGAAAGATTCAGTGTTGGAAATTTTGGGAACATGTGACAGAGTTGTCCATAGTATTGTTCCAGATCAATTTCGAATCTCACCATCAAACAAAGTTGGTATGTATCCCCATCCGATTGCAGTAACGTGCGGCGATTATGGAAAAGTTTTAATGCTGGACTACCAGCCTATGAAGAAAAAAACAAAGACTTTTAGAGATAAAATTGCATGTACAAGCTGAAGTAAATGTGCTACTTGAATGCAATGATGCCAGGAGCCTTGCCTACACAAATGGAATTGCGTATGTATGTAACTTTGGAGAATCTATAGTAATGATTCAAGCCAAAAAGAGGAGCGTTAAAAGTATGAAGAAAGATGAATTGGAATCTCAGTTGGAGAAAAGGAAGAAATCGACAAGTGGGTCAGTATTGCAATTACGTGAGAAGCTTCAGAAGGTATTCAACAAAGAGGAAAATGACTATAAAAAGAAGGGTATAAATTTGAATAAAGTAGCACTTTCCTTCTTGCGTTGCAGCTGCTGCTGATAGTATGCTAGTAATAGCCTCTGATTATAAACGGACAATTTACACTTGTGAACTATCACATGATGGAGTCATAATGAAAGGAACTGTACATAAACTGACAGAGTACCCAACACCCTGTAACACGGTCATGTGCATTTCTATGAAGGGAAACATGCTCCTTGCTTCCTTTAGTGGTGAACCAGGAGGTATATTCAAGTTTTGTCTTGACACATTAGAGAGAGAGGTTGTTATCTCTAATGGGACAAGTGATTGCAAAGAAGTTCATGCAGTTGCAGCCATACATGAGGATGAATTTATTTTCACCGACAAGGAAGATCACACAGTCAAAAGGTATCAAAGAGAAGCAGTTGAAATAGTAGCAGGGAGTGGAAATGAGGGAAACGACTCGGGACCTGCAGAAAAGTCAACATTCAGTCAACCGTTGGGTGTTAGCGTAGAATATGACACTAACATATATGTAACCGATGCACAGTGTGGCTGTTTGAAGCTTATAACAACGGTGAAGAATTCAATAGTATTTTTAAAACATCTCAGAATGTTATACTCTGCGTTTTCTGTTCACCTCAAACATACAAAAGTACCTAAACTTACTGTACAAGAAGCTATCAAGAAGGTTGAAACTTTAAGCAAGTTCTTAGAAGAGTGTGAATCTGAAGCTCAAGATACAATAGGAGTTAAGAAAGCCACCAATGGCTCTGAAGGCACTGTTGCTTGTAGAACTGTAAGATCTGTAAATATGATCAAGTCAGAACTTTCAAATGTGCTAAAAGTGTTGTCTTCTTGTTATGCTGATTATCCTGTTGACCTCCAATCATTTTTAACCGTACAAGTGGAAAATTTACATGCTACAAGCCACTTTAAAGAACAATTCCCAACATGTCTTCAGTATGCTAGAAATCTATCCGATACAGTACATGAAAGTGTAAAAAGAGTAGTAGAATGGTCAGCGTACTACTTCACCCACCCACAAACATATTATCCAATACCAGTTAGTAGAACACCATTGTCTGACATGCCTGCCATGCACCACTTATCTCCTAAAAGAACACTTACCTCACAGGAAAAAGAAATGATGCAGAATTGGGCATCCGATTTTGGCAAATGTGTGCGACAGAGAACAGTAAGACAAGAAACCACAAAGTTTAAAGCAGGTACTATGCTACTTAACATGTATGAAGCCAGTAAGAAACCAGGAGAAAAAATTTTGTTTGGAAAAGATGTACAGGAAAGATCAAGACAAACTATACAAGAGAAAACACAGGAAAGCGTACAAGAACGACCAAAGACATCAAAGCAAGTACCAAGTGATGATGATAGTGAAGAAGAGAATGAAGATAAGAGTAAAGATCAGATATCAGAGTATGACACTGACTCTGAGGAAGAAGACAATTTTGATTTTAATGATGAAACAATGCCACCAGAACATAGCACTACAACGTCTACAACAGCTCTTGATTTCAGGAGGGCAGTAACTACCAGGAGTGGAAGGACTGTAAAAGTTTCCATGAAATACAATGAATGTATAAAGCAGCAAATACAATTATTTACTTCACATTAAAATCTACATCATTTTCAATAATTGTACAGTTCAGCTGTTATCTGTGATTTTAATTCAAAACTGGACTGTTATCTGTTATTCCACATAAATTGCTGTTATCTGTTATCACGATTTTAAATTTTCTGTTACCTGTTTTGGGCAAAATGAAAAATTGTTAACCTGTTAACGGACCCCCTCTTGCCCCCCTCCTTATAGATTCTTGAAAAATAATTTTCAAAAATCACTTAATTAGTACTAGTATTCGGGTTATTGGTATTACAATCTGTTTTTTTTTTATTATTTTTTTTACAATTATTAGGGAACTTTTATATAGTTCCCTGAATTTAAATGTGAAAATTTTCAATATATTTTCACAAATACATGAATTGAGTGCTGCAGTTGGCTTCGCCTTTTCTGTTATACTCAATATGATTTTTTCTATATATTTCGTTTTCGATTTGGTGTGTTCTAATGAGGCATAAATTTTCGAAATGACCATTAACTCTAAGCAGAAATGCATGCAATCGTTTCCAAATGTTTAAGTGCAAGTGTTCTCGAATTAAATTGTATAACATATTCTTTCATAACGACAAATAAGCTTTTTGCCGATGGATGTTGTCTCTTTTACCGGTCTTGATTCGGGCCTTGATTATCCAAGGCTCCAAGCTTGACTCATGAACGGTTAGTGATTGCCCTTCGGTGTTTTCAGTGTTGTTAAGTCCTCAGTTTCAACATCCAACAATATTATGACAAGTGAATACGAAAAACCAAAGTGAAAGTAACTGAGCCGGACACACTAATATAAGGGATCAAAGACACAACGAGAACAAAACATGTAATACGTAGGAAATAAAGTGTTTTTTTTTCCTTTAATGTGGTGCTAGGTTTTGACTTTGTATCGTCTGTATTTTGAATGGTTCACAGAAACGTAGGTAATCCAAAAGAGAAAGACATGAAAATACATAAGGCGATATTAAGAAGAACAATTTTTGAGCACGAAGGTGTAGCGATTGAAATGTTAGTTTTATACCTTAAAAAGATAATCCGCAACCTAGTAAACATATCTTCTATATTCAAATTTCAATCAAATAAGCACAGGCATTTATTTGATAATAAAATATGGTAGGGGAGGGTTTATTTTTTTAGTTTCATATATGAAACAATGTCTGTGGTTATATGAATCTCTTTTCATCCGTAAGGGCTGAAAGCACAAAAATACCATAAAAACAAACATAATCTGTCAAAAATACTGTCTATGGTGAACAATGCAATTATTTTTTCCACTTTCCTCAGTATAAGCGACTTTCATAAATGGGGCAACATATATTGCAAGTGAAACGATAGGGGCAATATTGTCATTATTTTCAATTTTAAAATGTTTACATTTTGTTTTTTTTTTTTTCAAATTCTTCTCTAATGGAAGCATATTTTGGGCATTTATAGAAGAAGTGAGCCTCATCTTCTAATATATATTTAAATGACAATTCGGGCAGATTCTATTTTCTCTTTTTATAAGTCATGATCGTGTATAAGATTCAGAGTTAAATACAAGTCTATAACCAGAATAAAATTTTATAATTTGAATTCAAATTCAAATTTAAATCTTTGATTTAAATGTATTGTTTTATAAAATTCACTACACAATTGGTCATTTCTAACACATTTCTGATGATGTATACTTACATTCATTTAGCATGTTCACATTTTGCCAAATATTTGAAAAAAAAAATAAAAAAACAAACAAACAAACACAAAAAAAAACAAAAACATAAACAAAACAAAACAAAAATTGTTTATTTAGCTCAGTCGAATGAATCAACATAAGTCTGAACAGGGAACTGTATAACTATTGTTTTCTACATCCCTGGTCTGAAAGTTAATTAAATAAATTAAACAAATATGTAAATTAATACATGTAAATATTATCAGAATCCGTCCAGGGATCAAGTTACATAGACAACGTGCACTTCATATTAGTCTTTTCCAGAGTTCATTTATTCATGGAGTATACGTCCCTGCTTTATTCCATTAAATTTCATATTTATGTTTTGGTTTGGTTCATGTTTGTAGGATTTGGAAATAAAAAAAAATCTATTGGAATACACATGGTCATACCATAGACTTATCAGCAACATTTAAAATCGATTATTGTCTCGTAGAAAGTTTCATGTTTCGGATTTTTTTTAGTTGAAAAAGCATCTTTTGTATAAGATTATTGCCTGTCCCTGTTTTTTTTCTTTTTTAGCTATAATTCTTTCTACATAGAACGTCTCTAGAAGAACCACTCTTTGTACTTTTGTCAACTTGTGTTCAGATGGCAACTCTTCTCCATAACAAAGTTTTTTCCAGGACGCAGATTGTGAATACCAGACATGATGACAGCAGTTTTCTGAATGAATTTAGGGTTATTGTTTCCTGTCTTAGCATCAGTATCTTATATGACATATCATTTGTTGATAATAATGTCACAAATTGTTTGATTGTCAAAACGTCATAAATTCAAATTATTGGTGGCCAGCTGATTTGTATCATTTTTAAACAATAACTGCATGTCATAATCCGACATGTATAATACACGTTATTGTAATAATGATGCCGCCGCTTTCATTCCCACCGATTTCAATACAAAATCAATGAAATATTAGAACAAAATATAAAAATAATAAATCGAAATGTAAGATCGAAACGAGAGCTTAATTCCTCGACTCTGATATTTTCAGCATATGTAACGCCTAGTCACTATATAAATATGTCATATAATTTCTTGGTTACGTGTAAGATGCACTTTTTTCTACGTTTTCAATTTAAATTTAAATGGGATGACATTAAATATATAATCTAGAGACATTACTCAAATAATTAAATTTGGAATAATAAATAATGAGTAAATGAACAGAAAAATTAAAAGAAAAAAGTTTTAAAGTCTTAATTTTTATTTCGATGTTTCAACCATGCAGAGACGTATAAAACACATTATTTAAATGTCTCTGAACCATGAAAGTAAAATCATCTTCCGTCATCTGTAAATGTTAGTTTACATACTAGTAAATGCCGCTACATGTGGTATGTAATGACTGATAACAGCTCTCTATCATAACATGAATTTTTAGAATTTTTCATAAATATTGAATTTTCAAATAAATAATGCCAGACTTTTTCATAAACTTATTTTGATTTTAAAAACATCCCCAGAAAACTGACTTCTATGGCAAGTAATGTGTTGCAAAATTCTATACATAGTAACTTTAAATTCCTTATTTTCTATTAAAATGGATTCAATTTCTCATTAAAATGTAAGATCATCGCTTCCCTCCAGGGGGCGTTCCGATGGAATGAAATATGAATGAAAAATCTTCCATATCAATATAAAAGCCTTACATATTAATCAAAAAGGCTTCCATTTCAATAACAATAACCTTCCATATTAATGAAAAGGTCTTTCATATCAATAAAAAAATCTTACATCTTAATAAAAAATTCTTCCATATTAATAAAAAAAATCTTCCATATTAATAAAAAAATTCATCCATATTAATAAAAAAATCTTCCATATTAATGAAAAATCTTCCATATTAACCAAAAAATCTTCCATATTAATAAGAAAATCTTCCATATTAATAAGAAAATCTTCCATATTAATAAGAAAATCTTCCATATTAATAAAAAATCTTCCATATTAATAGAATTTCTTTAATCTAAATGTTAAAAAGTTGCATCATAATAGAAAAATCTTACATTTTAATGAGAAATTGAATCCATTTTAATAGAAAATAAGGAATTTAAAGTTACTATGTATAGAATTTTGCAACACATTACTTGCCATAGACTTCCTTTTCTTTCAGAATATACCAATTACTTTTTTATAATTCATACAAAAATATTTTATTTTTTCATTTGAATTCAACTGCAAACACAAATTATGTTGAAAGTTATATGAATATTTAAAGGAAAAACCTTTTATTTTTAAATAAAAAGTGTCAGAACTTCTATTTACCTTATTTTGATTTTGAAAACACCGTTAAAAAGAAGACACTTTAAACTTTTTTGAGATACCAATTACTTTTTAAAACAAATTTGAAAAATATCTCGTATTCATGGTTGAAAAACATATTCCCTATCATTCTTTGTAAAATTATTTCATCGATAAGGGTAAATTATCAGCGCATGCGCACAGCAGGATGGAACGAATTCTTCCAGATGGCGGATGTCGTGTATGTAGAGCCCAGAGCCCAGTGAGTGGAGCCTAGAGCTTGTGAGCAGAGCCAAAAACACTAGTGTTGAAGCCGGGAATCCTAGTGTTGGAGCCCAAGGCCGTAGTGTTTGAACTTGGAGCCCTTGTGTTGAAGTTCGGAGCCCAGCGTTCACAAAAAGTTGAGGCGCGGAGCCCAGATCTCGTGTTATCTCGCAAGTATAACCATACAAATTCGAGAGGATATGAAGTAAATGGACATAAGATTACAACGAATACCACACCATATTCCGAAAATGTGCTGAAGATGTACTTGTTTGATAACTGATTTATTTTGAATAATTTTTAAATAAGGAGTATCTCTCTCATGCAAAGCTCTGTTCTGGGATCGTTTTTCTTTCTATTTATATCCCTTTGGCTTTTTAATATTCATTCGGTTTGTTCTGTATCTGTATCGCTATCGGATTGATCTCCATTGATGAGACAAAGTGCGTAAAACTGGCCATATGTTCGTTCTGTAAGAAGAGTTTTTCGACAATAGGGCCCTAGGCTCCAACATTAGGGCTCTTGGTTCTAACGCTATCGCCCGGCACCATAATCAGTTTTCAGACGCTCCGGATAAAGAGCTGCCGGGCGCGTCCCCAGGTGGTGGATAAGGGGAATGCCCTGTCTATGTGGGGTAGTCAGGTCATAATCCGGAAAGCTTGACCGCGAACCATTGTAGCCAAACTGTGTGGAGAAACGCCACGCTCCATGCAGTATAAAGACCGCTTTTTTCTTTTTTCAAGAAGAGCATACTCGCTGGGAGTCGTTTAGAAACCTAAATTTCCTGCCCCTACCTATTTTTCCTCTTTTTCAGAGGCTATCAAAAACTCGTTGCCCCTGTTTAACCATTCTATCTTTATTTCCATATTCTTTTACTTAAAATATTTTTGAATTGATTGACATGTCCTCGTCCTGATATAACTGAAATACTGCGCACTGAACGTGTAACTATTAACTACACTAGTACTTTGGGCTCCACTCACGGGGCTCTGGGCTCAACATACATGAACTCGGTGTTCTCTGACAGCTGCATATTACTCCACTATACAATAAACATTGCTAAAAGATGTCAAAATGGAGAAAAGTTGGACATCAGAGTTACTGAGAAATAATGTAAAACGTTGCAATTCGAATAATTAAATATCTGTATTGAAAGTTTATTCCATTTGCCTTCTACAGAATGATTTCGAACGAACTCGGAAACAACAATTCAAAACACAGCACCATTAAAGATATATAAATAAAAAAGATTTCGGGACAGAAAGAACAAAATGCAAACGCCACAAAACTGGCAGTAACATTAACCCTTAAAAACAACTTATTGTCATGAAAGCGACAACTTGTTCTGCTGTACACATGACACACGTTACACTACAGTTGAAAATTAAAGTATGATATGGTCAATCTAGTAGAAAACTGGGAATCTACTTCAAAATGTATGCATTTTTTTAAAGATATGTCAAATCATTGGCGGAATATAATTTCATGCTGGCTTCAGGTTAATTAAAAAAACAAGCAATGAAAGTGTTGACCTGTTGATGCTTTATCTCCGTATTTATTCTTATTTTGTCTCATATACATTTATTCCCTATTCTTCTAATTTTGTTCACTCCAGATGGTAATTTTGCCATATTGAATTGAAACAAGAGTGGACCCTAAAAGATGTCTCGCCCGTCCCTGGTCGTCGCTAAAACAGTCATATACTACTCAAGAGCAACCTACAAGCCAAATATTATTACTGTACCACTTACAGTAATTGAGAAACTATTCTAATCAGAAACACTTAACTTTGTTCACTAGACCATGAAATTGAGGTCAAGGACAAAATGCATATGCCAAACTGGCATGTACTACCCAAGACCAACCTAGATAATTAAATATTAGGGACCTACCACTTCAGTTATTGAGAAATGTACTTAATCAGACAAACTTAACATGGCCACTAGACTGTAAAATTGAGGTCAAGGACAAACGTCATATGCCAGACTGACATGTACTACTCAAGACCAATTTACAAACTAAATTATATTGACCTACCACCTATAGTTATTAAGAATTGGGCTTAATCAGAGAAACTTAATGTGGTCACTAAACCGTGAAATTGAGGTCAAGGACAAAAGTCATATGGCAGACTGACATGTAATGCCCAAGACCAACCTACATAATGAAAATATTATTGACCTACCACCTATAGTTATTGAAAAATGGGCTTAATCAGAGAAACTAAACGTGGTCACTAGACCGTGAAATTGAGGTCAAGGACAAAAGTCATATGCAAGACTGACATGTACTACTCAAGACCAACCTATATACCAAATATCATTGACCTATCACTTATAGTTATTGAGATATGGATCTAATCAGAGAAAGTTAACGTGGTCACTGGACCGTAAAATTGAGGTCAATGACCAAAAGGCATATGCCAGACTGACATGTACTACTCAAGACCAACCAATATACAAAATATCATTGACCTACCACTTATAGTTATTGAGAAATGGACTTAATCAGACAAACTTAACATGGCCACTAGACTGTAAAATTGAGGTCAAGGACAAACGTCATATGCCAAACTGACATGTACTACTCAAGACCAATTTACAAACTAAATTATATTGACCCACCACCTATAGTTATTGAGAATTGGGCTTAATCAGAGAAACTTAATGTGGTCACTAGACCGTGAAATTGAGGTCAAGGACAAAAGTCATATGGCAGACTGACATGTAATGCCCAAGACCAACCTACATAATGAAAATATTATTGACCTACCACCTATAGTTATTGAAAAATGGGCTTCATCAGTGAAACTAAGCGTGGTCACTAAACCGTGAAATTGAGGTCAAGGACAAAAGTCATATGCAAGACTGACATGTACTACTCAAGACCAACCCATATACAAAATATCATTGACCTACCACTTATAGTTATTGAGATTTGGATCTAATCAGAGAAAGTTTACATGGTCACTAGACCGTAAAATTGAGGCCAAGGACAAAAGGCATATGTCAGACTGACATGTACTTCTCAAGACCAACCCATATACAAAATATCATTGACCTACCACTTATAGTTATTGAGATATGGATTTAATCAGAGAAACTTAACGTGGACACTAGACCGTGAAATTGATGTCAAGGACAAAAGGCATATGCCAGACTGACATGTACTACTCAAGACCATCCTATATACCAAATATCACTGATCTACCATTTATAGTTATTGAGATATGGATCTAATCAGAGAAAGTTAACGTGGTCACTGGACCGTAAAATTGAGGTCAAGGACAAAAGGCATATGCCAGACTGACATGTACTACTCAAGACCATCCTATATACCAAATATCATTGACCTATCACTTATAGTTATTGAGATATGGATCTAATCAGAGAAAGTTAACGTGGTCACTGGACCGTAAAATTGAGGTCAAGGACCAAAAGGCATATGCAGACTGACATGTACTACTCAAGACCAACCAATATACAAAATATCATTGACTTACCATTTACAGTTATTGAGATATGGATCTAATCAGAGAAAGTTAACGTGGTCACTTGACCGTTAAATTGAGGTCAAGGTCACATGATTTTATATCCGTCAGGTAGCTCTTGATTAGTACTACAACTGGACCAAATATGATGTTTCTACATCAAAGGGTTTTCAATATATCCTGTATTATAGTAAAAGTTAACGCCGTCGCCGTCATACTTTGCACGCCTATGTCTCGCTTTCGCGACTTTCGTCGCGGGCGAGACAAAAAACCTTTGAAGAAGCAAAGAAGTTTTATTATTTTAAAAGTATTTTTTAATTTATCAATACTTCCGAGTCTTTGAGAAGGCAAGAGCTTTGTATCCATATTGTTGTCTTCCTAGCGTATATTTGACACTCTGCATCTGTCCTTTGAATCAAACAAGAGTTGTCAGAAGACAACATAGCTCGCCGGGGATTCCAGTAACCTCAATGCACAATAAATTTGAAGTAATAGAAAGCTTTCTTCACAGGAAAGTCACATATCTAATATAAACATCCTATCACTAAACAACTTAATTCTAGAAGCAAAGTTAAAGTCCTTAAAAAATACCCTCAGGGCAAGGTCAAGGTCAAAATGTCTACAAATATGGTACCATTAGAAAGCTCTCATCAAAAGAATGTCACATACCAAATATGAAGACCCCACCACTAAACAACTTAATTCTAGAAGCAAAGTAAAAGTTTTTAAAAATTGCCCTCAGGGCAAGGTCAAGGTCAAAATGTCTACAAATATGGTACCACTAGAAAGCTATCACCATAAGGAAGTTACATACCAAATATAAACACCCTACCACTAAAGGCATACCTTCTAGAGGCAAGGTTAAAGTTTTTTACAAATTGCCCTCAGGGCAAATTCAAGGTTAAAATGTCTACAAGTATGGTATCAGAA
>MJUU01020243.1:26411-38434 GCA_002080025.1 Modiolus philippinarum
AGAACTTCCAATGAATTTTTTACACTCCAAAAATGATTGATACCACTGTTTTCATATACTTTGTTACAGAAATTTATAACCAGGTTTTTAATAGCAGTCAAGGTATTCGTGAGTATAATAGAAACTTTAGTAGTAGAACAGTGACTAGATGACAAAATGAATCTAGATTTATATGGCGTTTTGTGGAGTTTAGGAACCCAGTACATGGTTGTAACTGTTTTACTATCAGGTTTAGCCTGTAAAGATGTATCTGTTAGAAAATGTATGTTTGTAATTTCATTTTCCGTTAATTGGGTTAATTCAAAAGTATTTGAACTGGTAATTTCTTTTTGGAGTACTTCTATATAATGTTTACGACAAACTACAATGATGTTATTAGCAGCCTTATCAGCTGGGACAAAAACGAATTCCTTGCCAAACTCTTTACGTTTCTTTTGGATGCGAGAAACGGTTGGTTTATTTATGTTGTCATAGCGGAAATGTTGTTCAAAATATTTAATTCGGATATCGACAATTTTCATGATAGCATTGAAAAAAGAATCCAAAGATTTTTTGTCAACGTGTTCACGTTTAACCCAATTTTTACAATAAGTCCTAAGTGAGTCGTGGATGGTATTACGACAATCTTTCCAATTAACTTTAGAAGGTGGCCTATATTTTGGACCTTTCTTTAAGAAATTAATAAGCTCTCTGTCCTGCAAGATGTTGAGATCTCCTGTGATGACATGGGAGCTAGGAGTATAGGCGTATTTTGAATTGTTACAATTTCATGAATCAGGCACAGAATTGTTAATGTTAATGGAACTTTACTGTAATTGAAGACGTACTGCCGGCTGGGTTTCTTGTATACGTAGCAAATGATGGGAAGTTCTGTATTTTCGAAATATGCAGGAATTTTTTGTTTAACCGAATGATCATTTAGAATGCCAGCAATATTAATAAAATCTATTCCTTTGTCGATGTATTCTATCTTGAGAAAATGTTTTTGATGTTGGTCAGGACGATCGATTTTAGGAAAAAGCTTAAAATAGCAGAACGCAATTATTATTTTTGTAGTTTCGTATTTAGGACTTAGGTAGGAAATAGTTTCGCATTCATCAAGAATATTGTTTAATTTGGTGGCAGGTATGGAACATAATTTACTTAAAAGTTGATGTCGACCATTATTTTTAGAAATGTTAATTAGATCTGTTAATTAGATGAGCATGTTTAGAAACGAACTTTGGCTTTAAAAACATCAAAATGGCAACCGTTGCTATGGGAACTGAAAATGGCGGGAAATTTTCAAATTGCTTCAAAATGACTGAAATTTGACAAGAAGGTTACTTAGCATGTGTAGATACGAATTTTGATTTTTAAAATATCAAAATGGCGACCGTTGCCATTGAAACAGCAAAATGGCGGGAAAAATTCAAATTCCTTCGTATATGATGAAAAATGGAAATAAACTTGAAATAAGGTGACAAAAAGGTAAATAATAATAAATTAACACAGTAAAAGTGCTGAAAAAGGAAAAACCTGTGATAAAAATTAAATAAAATAGAGATATAGTAGTGAAAAAAGTATATTATGTACACTAGGAGATAAGAAAAGTGGAAAAAATGATAGAATAAAACTTCAAAATTGTGGGAAGAGAGAATTCACCCTAGAACAACAATAGCAGTCTCCCCCTTCTTAACAATTAACGCAGGCGTGATAGAAATACTGCCAGAACAAGCCACTGCTGATTTCCGTTTTATAAAGATCGCTCACTAGAAATTTGGAACAAGAAAATAAGAGAAATATCAACTTATTCATTTAGTCAACGCCGTCAAAATTAAATCTTTATACAGCATAATAGGTCATTCCGGTCAAAATGGTGGCCAATTGGAAATACAAACTACTTCCGGTCCCTCACGCGCGCTCCTTTATTCTCTCTATTGGACTCCTGTGGGGTCACGTGTCGAACTATCATACAATATATCACAAAATTTGAATTTGTAGATGAAATTTTTGTATTTATGATTAACAGTGGGTAAGAAAGTATCCACTTCCGGTTTGACATGTGTAACCTACAACTTCCTGTTCTAGTCAAGTGAACAACGTATACAGTCATATGACTATTTTAATTTGGTATTTGTGCTACAAGCACAGCCGTTGACATCACTTCCGGTTTTTGTTCTAGTGTAGACAAAATTTTTTGAGGGGAGGAGGGCAATGTTGTCAACTTTGAATGCTTGTAGGTCTCTCAAAAGCCTGGTTTGCTATGCTGATTTTTTTTATATTTTGAAGATATCATATAAAGGTATATATTTAGGTAAAAAAATTGAAATTTTGATTTAGGAAGTTTTTCTGAATTTCACTTTTTATATCCCTCCAGGGGGCAAAAAGTGGTAAAAAATCTAACCTCAATGTGCACATAATTGGGAATATTAGCAAAAATAATTGTCAGAAGTGGATGTATTTTTAGAAATATCTTTAAAACAACAAAGACTTATAATCCAAACACTTTTTTTGTCAAAAACAATGTCGATTGTTTTTTTATATGGTCAAAGGGAGGTAAATGGGAATTCGGACCATTATTCAGGGGAGGTAACTTTGACCCAATTTATCTCAGAAAAACGCCTGGAAAGGTGGTCCAATATTTATACCAAAGAAAGGGTATATATTCAACAGTAATATATTTAAAAAAATAGCCATTTTGAATTGGAATTATTTTTGGGGTCAGGTGTCCTCACTAACCTTAAATATCCCTCCCAAAACGTTTTTAAAACTTTATATTGGCTACTTCAACCATATGGGGCCTTGACAGTCACGAAGTCGGGTGTTTATGTCAAATTTTACCCCCTTTAGTGTCGAAAAAAATCAATTTTCGTCATTATTCTTTGTCATATTATGGCAATTTTGGTACTCACTCACATTCTCCGATTTATAGAAAACGCCATGTGATTTAAGTAATTATGAAAATAAAAGATCGACTTACCTGCTGAAGCGGCGTGTTAGTATCCTCAGAATCGTAACCGGATATTCCCCAAAACACCTCTATTGAATAACCGAAATGTTATGATTTTGGAGATAGGTAGCCGTGAAAGGAGTGAAATTACAAAAATCGAAATCCAAAGACACGGCCAAAACGAGAACACAGAAAACAATGACGTTAGACACAAAAAACAATGACGCTAGACAGATACAAAGCACAGAAACAGAAATTACAACATTCAAAACAAAGACACTCACAGTGCGAACTCCAATGAAACTGAGAGTGACATCTGGTGCTCCGGAAGGGTGAGCATGTCCTGCTCTGTTAACAACACCCGTCACACTGAGTGATTCAATCCGGGAAAATTTCAAAATCGGTAGTCAAATCCGGGAAGACGTGTATCTAGCTGAAAATGTCCACTTTCATTTGGGACGGACACGTCATATCTTTCAATGATGTTATGGTGACGGCCATAGAATTTCCCCAGGGATGAAATTAACACAGGCTGAACAAATCCCTGACGAAATGATGCTGATTTCTTTTGCATTCTACTGACGAGAAAACTGTTACGGAATCATTCTGTGATTTCGGATTATTCTACTGAAGAGATAATTGTTATGGAATTGGAATGAAATTGGAATGATTCCATGATTTCTGGGGTATTCTACTGTAGAAAACATTGTTACGATTCGCACGTGTTTGTTCTATTCTTGACGATTTTAATGAACGTAACCTACGCTATCAAAGTCAAACTTTTACAACAGGGTAACAGTATACAGTTATTGACTGGGTCCGAAAACAACAGCTGTTTTGTTTGACCCGAGGACTGAACTGTTGCACGAAGCCGAAGGCTGAGTGCAACAGTTTAGTCAGAGGGTCAAACAAAACAGCAGTTGTTTGAGGACCCAGTCTATAACTGTTTTGTTATACCTTTTCATGTTCAATGAATACGCTCCATTTCATCCGAATACAATTCACGTCGCCAATTTGGTTATGCGGACGACAGGAGATCATGTGATATGGGCATGATATTTTTGAACCAATCAAAATAAGGCAGGTGGTCAACAGATCGGTGTCGGTCAACAGACTGAAAACTGTTGACTGGTCAACAGATCGTTTTTTGGTTTGAGAAGTAAAACAGACAAATTGTCGATTTTTTTCCCCAATGCATTTATATAAGGAAAATATTATAAGGTATAACAAATATGAATATTCAATATTACTCGCAAACAGCTTAGTACTAACAGTATTTCTAATCCTCGTTTTAACGGAAATGTTGTTAAAAAATGCCAGAAACTGATTAAAAATCCAGAAAAGCTGGGACGAAGTTACTTGCATTCTTTCCGTAATAGGGGATATTGACAAGATACTCTGCTTGCATCTGTAAAATTTATATATGACTGAGATCTAGTGACCTGAAAATTTTACATACGTACTGGCCTTTCACTGATGCTGCCGATGTCCACTGAAATATATGATTATTTTTTTACCAAATCCTTCGGGAAGTTTTCAGTTTGATTTTTCTTCCGTAGTGCGACAGTGTTTTACCATCAGACTAGTCGGCAGATTAGCGGCGAGGGATCCGCGGCAAGCACCCTTTGACCCATCTTTCAAATTTACGTTTTGTCATATTCTCTCCTTTCAAGATTGTGGTCATGGAGTTAGTATTCTATATATATTAGGCTTTATTCGTATGTTTATTATTTCATAGGGAAACGGGACAGATAAAGGGGAGGTTTGTGTATCCATAAACCGGTTTAACCCTACCGCTCGCTTTTGCTAGTGCCGGTACCAAGTCCGGCTGTCCCGAGTTCCTATCGTTGTTTGCGTTTGTCTTTTGTCTTATTTGTGTTTTTCCTGTGTAGTTCCCTAGCAGATTATGGCATTTAATTGTAATGTTCAGCCATTGTAGGTATTTCCTGTTGTCACTTTTATTTCATTTACGAATTGATGCTACAATTCCCTGGGTTATTTAATTGGAGAGATAACTGTTATGGAATGAGGCTATGATTTCTTGGGCATTTTACTGATGATATACCAGTTATGGAATGATGCTATGATTTCTGGAGTATTCTACTGGAGAGATAACTGTTATGGAATGATGCTATGATAACTAAAAGTATTTTACTGAAAAAGTAACTGTTATGGAATGATGCTATGATTTCTGGAATATTCTACTGGAGAGATAAAAATAACTGTCATGGAATGATGCTATGATTTCTGGAATATTATACTGGAGAGATAACTGTTGTGGAACAACGGCAGTATAATACCGAAGGAACAAAGGGGTGAAATTCACAAAAATCGAAGTCCAAAGACAGGGCAAAAACGAGAACACAGAAAACAATGACGTTAGACACAAAAACAATGACGCCAGACAGACACAAATGATGCTATGATTACTGGAGTATTCTACTGGAGAGATAACTGTTATGGAATGATGACATGACTACTGGAGTATTCTACTATAGAGATAACTGTTATAGAATGATGCTGGTATGATTTCTGGGGTATTCTACTGGAGAGATAACTGTTATGGAATGATGCTATGATTAATAGAGTCTATTCTACTATAGAGATAACTGTTATGGAATGATGCTATGATTACTGCATTCTACTGGCGAGATAACTGTTATGGAATGATGCTATGATAAATGGAGTATTCTAATGGAGAGATAACTGTTATGGAATGATGCTATGATTACTGGAGTATTCTAATGGAGAGAACTGTTATGGAATGATGCTATGACTACTGGAGTATTCTACTATAGAGATAACTGTTATGGAATGATGCTGGTATGATTTCTGGGGTATTCTACTGGAGAGATCACTTTTATGGAATGAGTATTCTACTGTAGAGATAACTGTTATGGAATGATGCTATGATTACTGGAGTATTGTACAAGAGAGATAACCGTTGCTATGATTACTGGAATATTCTACAGGAGAGATAACCGTTGCTATGATTACTGGAGTATTCTACTAGAGAGATAACTGTTATGGAATGATGCTATGATTTCTGTAATATTCTACTAAAGATAACCGTTATAAATCGATTCATTGAGTAGATAACTGTTATGGATAACAAAATACCGAAGGAGTGATACTATAATTGCTGGGGTAGTCTACTGAAGATAATTGTTATAGAATGGTATTATGATATCTAGTGTATTCTACTATGGAGACAACTGTCACGCAATTATTTCTTGGAAGTCTACTACAGAGTTTACTGTTATTGAATGCTACTATTATTTCTTGGGTTTTTACTGAAAAGATAACTGTTTTGGAATTATGGTACAATTTCTTGGGTATTCTAATAAAGAGGTGACTGTTACGAAATGATGCCGATTTCTTTTTTCTTTGGTATTCTGCTGACCAGAAACATTCTGTGATTTTGGCGTATACTAAAGAGATAATTGTTATGGAATGATTCCATGATTTCTGAGGCATTCTACTGAAGAAAAATTGTAACAAAATGATGCTATAGTTTCTGGGGTATTCTACTGGAGAGATAACTTTTATGGAATGATGCTATGATTACTAGAGTATTCTACGGGAGAGATAACTGTTATGGAATGATGCTATGATTACTGGAGTATTCTACTAGAGAGATAACTGTTATGGAATGGTGCTATGATTACTGAAGTATTCTACTGGAGAGATAACTGTTATGGAATGATGCTATGATTACTGAAGTATTCCACTGGAGAGATAACTCTTATGGAATGATGCTATGATTACTGGAGTATTCTACTGTAGAGATGTCTGTTATGGAATGATTCTATGATTACTGGAGTATTCTACTGGAGAGATAACTGTTATGGATGATGCTATGATTACTGGAGTATTCTACTGGAGAGATAACTGTTATGGAATGATGTTATGATTACTGGAGTATTCTACTGGAGAGATAATTGTTATGGAATGATGCTATGATTACTGAAGTATTCCACTGGAGAGATAACTCTTATGGAATGATGCTATGATTACTGGAGTATTCTACTGGAGAGATAACTGTTATGGATGATGCTATGATTACTGGAGTATTCTACTGGAGAGATAACTGTTATGGAATGATGGTATGATTACTGGAGTATTCTACCGGTGAGATAACTGTTATGGAATGATGCTATGATAACTTGAGTTTTCTACTAGAGAGATAAGTGTTATGGAATGATGCTATGATTACTGGAGTATTCTACTGGAGAGATAACTGTTATGGAATGATGCTATGATTACTGTGATTTCAGGGTATTCTACTGAAGAGATAATACGGGACTTTCGGGATAGGACCTCTCGTATAATTGAAGGCGGAAACGATTGAATCGGATACCAGTAAGAAGGAATACGGGATTTCTAAACCAATTGGAAGAAATCTATTCCACATACAAAACAAACTATTTGTGAAATTGAAGTGCATTTCTCAGTTACACAGGAGTTCACACTGTGAGTGCCTTTGTCTTGAATGTTGTAATTTCTGTTTCTGTGCTTTGTATCTGTCTAACGTCATTGATTTTTGTGTCTAACGTCATTGTTTTCTGTGTTCGCGTTTCGGCCGTGTCTTTGGACTTCAATTTTTGTAAATTTCACTCCTTTGTTCCTTTGGTATTCTACTGCCGTTGTTATAATTTTTCATATATGAAAATTCTCTAAATAAATTTTAATTGATGTGAACAATAAACCTGAAGCGCTACATATCGATTAAATATAAACCACCCTTAGCTCAACAGCGTTCATTAATTAGTGATTCCCTCTCAATGCATTAATGTTTTGATTTTTTAGGTATAAAAATAGATCTGTTTCTGGGCTAACACAATTCAAAAGTCCCGTATTGTTATGGAATGATGCCATAATTCCTGGGGTATTCTACTGCAGAAGAAGTTGTAACGAAATTATGCTAGGCTGTGGTATTCTACTGGAGAGATAACTGTTATGGAATGATGCTATTATTATCCCCGCACTTTCGAATGATATTGTCGTTGGCCTCGTCCGTCCGTCCTTCACAAATCCTTGGATTTAGGGTTTTAATTTTGTTATAGAACTGTTGCATATATGCTGCAGATGCGCAATAAGCTCTCGGATTTTTGATATTGGTCTTGGTGCAAACAAGAGGCCCAAAGATGTCCATTTTGACACATGTGGCATGCGAAGCGAACTCCTCCTACATTTTTGGATTTAGGGTTTTAATTTTGTTATAGAATTGTTGCATATGGTCTGCAGATGCGCAATAAGCTTTCGGATTTTTTTTATATTTATCTTGATGCAAACAAGAGGTCCCAAGATGTTGATTTGACAAAGACCACAAAATGTGGATTGTGACATATATGGCATGCGACGCAAACTCATCCTTTATGGATTTAATTTTGTAGCAGAATTGTTGCATAGTCTGTAGATGCGCAATAAGCCGGTTCCAACTTTGGTAAATTTCCTGAAAATGTCAAAGACTGATATTTTCGGACATTTTAGCATATAATCTTATATTTTGGCATGTATTTGGAAAAAAAAAATTCTGAAATCTTAGAATTCGAAAATGTGATTCCAATTTTGGTAAATATCCTGAAAGTCTCAAAGACCACTTATTTTTTTTTGGAATTCTTCTTAGCAACCATACTTTTAGCATTTGTTTCGAAAAGTTTAATCATTTTCGCCAATTGGATTTCAAAAATATTTGATTCCAAATTTTGCTAAATTTCCTGAAAGTGTCAAAGACCACTTATATTTTGGAATTCTACCTAGCAACAATACTGTTAGGATTTGTTTCCATTAGGGCAATCATTCTCACCAATTGAATTTGAAAAATATTTGATTCCAATTTTGTTAAATTTCCTGAAAGTGTCAAAGACCATGTATTTTTTGGAATTCTACCTAGCAACCAAACTGTTAGGATTTGTTTCCATTAGGGCAATCATTTTCCCCAACTGAATTTCAAAAATTCTTGATTCCAATTTTGGTAAATTTCCTGAAATTCTCAAAGACCACTTATTTTGTGGAATTCTACCCAGTAACCATACTGTTAGGATATGTTTTGATTAGGGCTATCATTTTCACCAAATTGGATTTCCAAAATTAGTTGATTCCAAATTTGGTAAATTTCCTGAAAGTCTTAAAGACCACTTATTTTTTGAAATTCTACCTATCCACTAGGATCAGTTTCAATTAGGATAATCATTTTTAAAAATTGGATTTCAAAAATTCTTGATTCCAATTTTGGTAAATTACCTGAAATTGTCAAAGATCACTAATTTTTGGAATTCTACATTGAAACCATAGTTAAAAAATTTGTAAGAATTAGAAGAAACATTTCACCAATTTGATTTCCAAAATATATGATTCCAAGTTTGGTAAAATTCCTGAAAGTCTCAAAGACTACTTATTTTTTGGAATTCTGCCTAACAACCATATATTCTTAAATTCCTTATGGTAAAAATAGTGACTGTCAATAGTTTAATTTAAAAAATGTTAAGAAAAATTATACCCAGGGTCTATAGCTTTTTTCTGTGTCAAACAGGGGTTGCGGGGATCACTGTCATTTCTGACAGTCATTACTCTAGTTTATTTATGGAATGATGATAAAATTCTGAAGATAGTCCTCAACAAATAATGCCGAGTATTCTACTAAGAAAGCTGATTTAATCATTTCTGACTTATTAAGCTGAGATAATGTTATGATTTATAGGGCATTACTGTGTACACTGCATTTGATTCAAGAAGCAAAAAAAT
The DNA here is from genome assembly GCA_002080025.1 of Modiolus philippinarum. Taxonomy (NCBI): domain Eukaryota; kingdom Metazoa; phylum Mollusca; class Bivalvia; order Mytilida; family Modiolidae; genus Modiolus; species Modiolus philippinarum. Next base: position 36,091 of record MJUU01020243.1, read on the forward strand.
CAACCAAAAATAAAAACCAATTCAAATCAAATTTTGAAATAGCTGGTGCACAATGACAATATGCACTGAAATTCTGTGGAAGTGTCATTGAATTTCACCAATTGGTCTAGGAGTTGTTGCCACAAAGTGTGTACCCTTATGGATGGAATATCGAATGGACACCATGATCACTATACATGTATACCGCCTGCTTAAGCGGGGGTATAATAACTAGAGGCTCAGGGACTGACCCTGAATTGCTCACCTGAGAAATGCTTCTAATGTAAGCTATGTCTATGCTGATGACCAAAAATGTTTTTTCAGTCATGGTCTAGCTATAGTTTGGTTGAATTGGTTTCAGTGGTTTCAGAGAAGATCATCAAATAAATACCAAAGTTACTGCGAATTTAAATTCTGCATATGTGCATTTCAAGAACTTATGTCTCTTCAGTGCAGATATAATCTAAATTTTTGGAAGACCATAAACTCAAAGATGTGTAAAAACTGAAAGAGAACAAATAACCAATATAGTCTAAATGTGATTTTCCCCTAGGGTCTAATGTTAATATCCCATATCAAATTTAATTAAAATGGTTCATGCAGTTTCAGAGAAGATCTTTGAATGCATTTCTAAAACGTTTTATTTTCAACTATGTAATTTTGGATGAACTTAGTAAGCAGCCACTGCCTTTTAAGCTCACCCCATCACACAGCATCGTCTCTATTCATTCTATACTAGAATACATATATTTGCCAAATAAGGATAAGTTTAACAAGTGGATAGGCACTAAAAAAAAATTCTTGTTTCTTATTTTTGTCACATGTTGATTCATAACAGACTTGTTCATTTGTATAATATAGGTTGGACAGCATCTGAATCCATGGGTCAGTAAGCAGAAATGGACATTAACCATTCTACCTAACCATGTCACTATTGAAAAAGTGTAGGTCAAAGTCAGCATCAGAAGCATGCATTGCAGAAATCGTCTTAGATGTATCATGCATATTATTATAATTGATGTGCGACTTGTCAGAAAGTGAGGATATACTTAAACCATTTCACCTAAGCAAGTCCCTCATTTGGTGCATCATTCATACTAATATGGATGAAGTGAGATGTCAATAAGCGAAAATAAAGGGCTACGCCAAGCGCAGCATGATCAACCGCAGCATGTCGATCACTGAAATTTCAACAAAAGTAGTTCAAAGTGAATGTGGACACAGTAAAGAGCCTGACACAATAATTAGATGGACACAAAAAGAAGCTTGACACAGTTATTAGCGAAAACAAACTACGGAAAAAATCAACCCTTTTGATCACTTATTGATAAAAAAAAACTGTAAGAGCTATGCAAAATATGTTACTATCAACTAACATTTTACATCCATAGAAATAAAAAAAAAAATCCATCGAAATCTGATGAAAAAAAAAATTGACATATTTAGAAAAATTGCAATTTTTGCCCCTTTGACCCTTTGTAGCTCGGAAAAGGTAAGAGCTACGCCAAATCCTTTGGCATACTACTGAAAGCTTAGATCAAGAGGAATCCAAAGAAAAAAATTCCATCAAAGTCCGATGAAAAATAAAGATTTGACATATTTAGAAAAATTGCAATTTTTGCCACTTTGACCCCTTGTAGCTCGGAAACGGTATATGCCACGCCAAATCCGTTGACATACCTCTGAAAGCTTAGATCAAGAGGAATCCAAAGAAAAAAATCCCATGGAAATCCGATGAAAAATAAAGATTTGACATATTTAGAAAAATTGCAATTTTGGCCCCTTTGAGCCCTAGTAGCTCAGAAACGGTAAGAGCTACGCCAAATCCATTGACATACTACTGAAAGCTTAGATCAAGAGGAACCCAAAGAAAAAAATCCCATCGAAATCTGATGAAAAATAAAGATTTGACATATTTAGAATAAAGGGCTACGCCGAGCGCAGCATGATACGACCGCAGCATGTCGACCACTGAAATTTCAACAAAAGTAGTTTAAAGTGAATGTGGACACAGTAAAGAGCTTGACACAATAATTAGATTGACACAAAAAGAAGCTAGACACAGTTATTTGCTAGAAACAAAATAGGGAATAAATAAACCCTTTTGATTACTTACTGATAAAAAACCATAAGACCTATGCAAAATATGTACTATCAACTAAAACTTAACATCCATAGAAATTCAAAGAAAAAAAACGTCGAAATCTCATGAAAAATAAAGATATGACATATTTAGAAAAATTGCAATTTTTGCCCCTTTGACCCCTTGTAACTCGGAAACGGTAAAAGCTACACAAAATCTGTTGTCATACTACTGAAAGCTTATATCAAGAGGAATCCAAAGAAAAAATTCCCATCGAAATCC